>MU401461.1:328525-423478 GCA_022579005.1 Poronia punctata
ACCCCCCCCCCCCCCCCCCCCCCCACCCCCACCCCCCCGCCCCCCCCCCCGCCCCCCCCCCCCCCCCCCCCCCCCCAATTAATTCCTGCCCAGTGCCTGTCATCATAGGTCAACAGCAGCCACCCCAGATGAACTGTTAGCAATTGGCGGACACTGCGCCTGGGCTGAAAAAAGCATGACCACGTGACAAGAGACTTGTGTACAATGTACATGTCCAGGCGGCAGCCGCCCTTTTCCCCCCAACCTTGACCCCTTTTGATTCCCACGGGGCCCAGTTCCTCAACGCTTTACGTTGTAATTTCCCAAAATGGACAGCTAGGGGATGTTTCTGCGGGGTTGCGCGTCCAAGTCTTTCCCGCCAGTCCAGTTTTCTGCCATCTTTTCTACCTTGTACCAGATTTTCTTACCTAGCGCATCGCATCGCCCCTGTATGTTCCCTTTTAATTAGAAAAAACTGGCGTCAACCGATGATGGAAGTACGTAATGTGCCTGAAGCCAATGCAGGGTTAGATTTATCGCACATCAACTTGATCGCACATTCTAGCTTCTCCAGGCACAATCATTCCTCTATGCCTTTTACATCAGAGGTGAAAATCGCCTTGCCCACCTGACATGGTGACAAGGTGGATAAGGCGAAACAGACTCTAGTCTGAAATACGTGTAGGTTAGAGGGCTGGCCAGAAGGGTTTCTCTACCTCAGACACTCTAAGATGATTTTGTGCCAGACCCCACGCCACGGCTCGGCTGCACGCGTTCCTTGGCTGGCGCTGTCAGACGCGAGACAAACATCGTCAGTCGCAGTAGCATCTAAAGTGTACTCGTAAGTGCCATGTAAAGTCCGGGCTGTACGTGTACAAGTAATTACCTACAACAAACCCCGACGCGCTACCTACCTGTATTTAGTGATCAGGCTGTGACCTGTTCGAGAGGGAAACATCCTGTCCTAAAGCTTGGCTGTGACAGAAAGAGAAAGGCGTCATGTCCTTGCTATTATTATCACCCTGTCATTGGGTTAATAACGGCGACTAGTAAAGACCCTTGTCGATTCTGTTCCAGTCCTGAAGTGGTCTGCCATCTCCTGGTGAGGCTTGGTGTGCCTGGATTCAGACGTGCTGGGCTCGCCTAGACTAGCCTTGGCCTGGTGTACCAACAAGTACCCAAAACTAAGTGCTGAGTAAACGACCTTCAGACAAGTTCAGTTCCATTTCATCTTCTCTCTCTTCTCTTGCCCAACCAATCGTCAAGATCGTCACTCTTTACCTTAGCATACCTACCACATTCTTTTCGCTCTCACCGGGCCAGACTTTTTAGTCCCATTTTCGATTGTCAGCCCATTCGGCACTCACATTCTTTTCATACAACCTTATATAAGGTAGCCTTAGCTGATCGCTCCTTCTTCATCCGGACTTGGAACTATTGTCACTCCCTGTTTGAATCTGTTTGACCGTGTCTCGCGTCTTCTGTTTCCCAGTCATTCGCTATCGTTTGAGTTTATACCGAGGATACTTGTTGTCTTGTCAATCAACCATCAGCCAAGATGCGCTCTTCTACCGTCTTCGCGTCCGTCCTGGCTTTTGCCGCTTCAGCTTTCGCCGCGGACCCCACTGAAGGATATGCTGTTGTGCTGTCTCCTACCGAGGGAGATAATGTCCCGGCCGGAGAGACTTTCACCGTTAAGTGGGATGCCGGTAGCTTCACTGGCCCTGCCGACATTGCGCTCCTAGCTGGAAAGGCCCCGGGGCTTCTTGAGGTTGTTGAATCTCTCGGTAAGTTGGGATTGCATTATCGCATTTTTGATTGGGTGGGAATCTCATGCTAATAATATTTGGGTATGAAGCCGCCGGTGTCAATGTTGAGGAAGGTACCTTCGCTTGGGCTGTCGACTGCTCGCTTGGCGAGGATAAGGTCTATGGCCTCATGATCTCATCTGAGGCCGACGATGGCGCGACCTTCCAGTACTCGTTCCCCTTCCACGTCAAGGGTCCTTCGGTATGCGACTCTCTTTTTTTTCTTTCCTGTCGTCTTGATTGTTCTGGTCTTTCATGTGATTAAGAAGGGGATTACTAACCTGGACATAATAGTGCGCTGCCACCACGAGCGCCACCAGCAGCGTCGTCACCAGCAGCGTCGTCACCAGCTCCAGTGTCTCTGCGTCCAGCACCAAATACCCGGTCGAGTCGTCCACATCGGCTGTTGAGACCACCAGCACCAGCACCATTAAGACCACTACCACGGCCAAGCCCACTTCTTACCCCGCGACCACCTTCACCAGTCTGATTACCATTACCACGAGCACCAGCGGCAGCGGCAGCGTCACTCCTTATCCCACCGGCACTACGACCACCACTAGCGCTCAGACGAGTGGTCCTGCCACCACCACCACGGCCAGCCCCGTTCCTACCGCTGGTGCTGCTCACGTGGGCGCCGGTCTGGCCTTCGGTCTCGCCGCCATGGCTTTCGCTCTATAATTGATTACTTAATTGAGCGTTGGTTTTCTATTTTGAAAAGAAAAGACAAAACTTGTATGTCGGAATGATTTCGGACGGGAGGGAAGAGGCGTGGTTAGAGCCGCTCAGTAATAACTCTCATATCATGTATAAATGGCAAAATTTGACGTGTAATGTAGAGCCGGGGGATCTGGCGTCGGCCAATCAATTAACTAATCAGCCAAATCAATCAATCAATTGATTGATTGTTTCGAGTCAGGCATAGTTTAATAAGTGGCAAGACGTTCCCGGCTTGTGGGGAAGAAAGAGAGATAGGTAGAAAGAGGTTTCGAGGAAAAGATGAATTATATACTCGTAAACAAGCTATGGACAAACCCATTAATATGATAGATCAGATGACTGACGGAATGCCTTTTTCTTTTTGGTCATAAATATATTTTTCTTTGTCTGAGCTGCATGACGTCGGGTAGGTATCTGCCGTTTCTTCTCTACAAGCCTTGTAATATAATATACATGCAAAAGAATATGCAGCCGAACATAAAGTAGGTGCCTACTATATATATATATATCACCACGTCTTTCGAGTTGTACGACGTTGTTATGTTACGTTAGGCCCGGGGCTTTTTTTTTTCACTTTGACACGGCCGGGAGTCGGGACAGGTACGTGTACGTGTAGGTTTTTGGTTTTGGTTTTGGTTATACTTTATATCTATCTACATAGCATCGCCGTTCCCGTTGATCTTCTTTCTACAGTATGTACCTACTGTATATTTTGTCGGGTATCTAGATATCTAGATATTTATCGAGATAGTAAATAGATAAAGTTTAGACTAGTCGACCGTGTTTATCTAGGGTACCTAGTTACGTGCATAATAATCTACCTAGATCTAGATAGATTTTGACAAGCAAGGAAAGTATAAGGAAAGAAAGCCGAAAGGGGGAAGATGATGATGATGATGATGATGATCGTCATCTAGGTAGGTACGAGTAGATTTTATACGTGTACACGTATGTCACGTATATTATCGTGTTTTCGGGCGACGATCCTACTGTAGAGTTCGATGTGCAAGATTTGAGGAGGGAGGTTTTTTTTTTTTTTTTTTTTTTTTTTTGAGATAAATGGATTCGTAATAAAGTTGTAAGTTTTACATTGTTCTGTTAATGCCGGTACGTGATATATGCTTTTTTTTCTCGTTTCTCTAGATAGATACGCGCCCCCCCGAGTGTTATAGATTAATTAGGTTTAGGTAAGGTAGGTAGGTAAGTAGGAATACGTACAAAGAAAACGTAGCTTTTCTTTCTTTCTTCCTTTTCTTGGTTAGGTAGGTAGGTTATATATAGGTATAGGTCTCGACAAGTCCTTTTTTTTTTTTTTTTTTTTTTTTTTAATGTTCATGTTGTATGTATTTTTGCTTTGCCTTTTTCTATAGTAGGAAAAGTAGAGTAAGTAGGTAGTAGGTAGGAGTGAAAACAAAAGGATGTTGAAGGAGAGGTAGGAAACATGTGGTTTTCCTTTCAACTATAGGAGCATAAGACAAGACACATAAAAGGAGGCAAGATCTATAAGGGAGGTATGCGTATTTCAAGGGCGTGTTATAAACAAAAGGGCATATGATGTAAGATTCCAGAAAATCTTATAGTATCTCATTGAGATAGATATAAGAACACATAATAACATATCTAGTTGGAAAGTGTATATAAGATAATGCTTTAAGAATAACCTGCAATAAGTCTAATAAACAGGTAAACATCCCACAGTGTTCTACATAAACTCTATTATCTAATCCCAAAATAAACCAGTTCGCTTAGGCTTGAAGATTCCATCATAACGCCAGGTATCGCTCTGCTTCGCTCCATATCCAAAGTACACCAGGCAAGATAAAGATACAAAACATAGCCCAAAATAAGAAGAAGAAGAAGAAGCACAATATCTAATTCAACGACCACCGATCTGCCCCCTAGGAACAGGCGGAACCCAACAAAGAGCAAGATTGAGTCCGATGTGAATAACACCAATAATCCAGAAAGCTTTAGCATAACCAGTACCACCACCAACAAAGCGGAAGATGATACTAAACAACAACCCGCCTAGATTTCCCGAGGCACCCGTGGTACCAGAGACAACACCGTTGGCATGCGGGTGGACGTGCGGGACAAGACCGAAGTTGGCACCGTTGCCAGCCTCGAGGAAGACGGCCATGAGCGAGACGAGGCCCAACATAGTCGGCAGGTCCGTTGGGTCCAGTCTTCCTATGACGAGGAGCAGCACGCCCGTGAGCACGCCGCAGACCACGATGAGCCCTTTCTTCGCCCAGAGACTGTGCCCCGTGGCCTTGTAGAGCACGTCCGAGAGGAGGCCGCCCAGGGGCCGGGTTATGAAGTTCAGGAAGCCGAAGATGGCGGCTACGTTGGCGGAATATGTCGAGCTGATGGAGGGGAAGTTGTGTACGTAGTACGCGCTTAGTATGCTGTTGATGGCGAGCTCGCCGCCAAAGGAACAGAGGTATGTGACTATGTGGAAGAGGGTTTGCGGGGACGAGAGGATGCGCAGCGCGCTGGACAAGGTTGGTTTCTGTACTGTTTCGCCCTCGATAATTATGTCTATTACCTCGCCCCGCGACATCACGGCTTCGTCAGCGTAGTTTGCTTTCTTTTCCTTTTCATTGTCGGCCTCCTTTACCGAGTCTGAGCTCTTGCTGCTGCTGTCCACGGCCGACTTGTCTGTCACGTGGCCGGACACGCCGGCGATGCCGTCGATAGGTTCGACGAGGATATATCTCTCAGACCACTTGCCGGTCGGTGTGTCCGGACAGAACGCGAGCATGGACACGCCAGTAATGATGACGATGATCAGGGGCACGATGAAAGCGAGCCGCCAGGCCTGGCCCGTGGTGTACCCACGTGCAGCGAAGGAGTTGAAGACGGCGGGCATGATAAAGTAGGTGATACCGCCACCGGCATTACCCCAGCCGCCCGCAAGCGCGTTCGCCGAGCCCACGACATTCTTGTCGAAAAAGGCGGTACACCATACCTGGCAGGGAACAAACGAGCCGCCGAGGACGCCGATGAAGAAGCGGCTCACATATAGACCTTGGGCATCCTTGACAAGGGGGGCGAGACCCAGGGGGATGGCGCCAAAGAGCAAAGTACCTGCGAACACGTATCGCGGGCCGAACAGGTCGCAGAGGGGTCCCGCTAGATACCGGACCAATAGTCTAATCCTTGTGAGTTTCGGGCTGGCCTGTATAAGTCTTTGTGGACGGTATAAGAACTTACGTTGCCGAGAGAGACACAATATTGGAGTTAGCTACTTGAGCCGGTGTGAGGTGAAGATCGGCCTTGATGGCATGGGTGATCTGTGGCATATGTCAGGACCTACACTCCTATCCAAGGGTGGTGGAAGTCATACTAATGGTGGAAACGTATACCAAGCCCAAAAGGCGACCATAAAACCGAACCAGGAGAAGAAAAAGACCCGGCCGTAGGTGTTCCATAGGTTCAAGACGGGGATAGACCGGGCTTTCCGGTTAATAGGATTTATCTCCGGTGTAATCCATAGATGTGATAGTTGCGCCATGGTAAGTGTCTGGCTGTCTTCAGAGCACTCTTTTTTATTGTAGAATTGTCCGTATGCTCCGATGCTCATCGATCTGAGACCAGTTCCGAAGTCGACCGTGGTTTGCTGTCGCGTAATTATACACGTCCTTTTGCCCTCGAGTATGCTAGAGTACTACGTCGATACCTCAAGGCGGGTTGGACATCTACGGTGCATCTCCGGATAGGATATCTAGAGTGGGCTCGACACAGAGGTGTTTTGCTCTAAAGCTGTATAAATCGTCTCCGCGGAGGTCGATGCGAAGATCTCAACTCCAAAACTCCAAGATAAGGGACAGCCTAGAGTGTGGAGGCGGACGGCCAGATAATGTATTCAAACAGGGAGCGTAGCTTACCCCCGCAAGCCAAAACGAATCTCTTCTGATGAATTCCCCGACTCCGATAGATCTACAAGATGCCTGTGATTCTGTGATACGTAACCCGATGAGGCTAAAAGAGAAGGTCGGCGATGCTGTGGTGTTTCTGACAAGCTTGCTTCTTCTATAAGTGGGCGGGACTTTGGATCGGTAATCGGTCAATTTGTAGAGTACAATGAGTGAGGACTGACGGGCAGATAAGCCATAGATATGATTTTTTGTCAGCCGGAACAGCGGGACATGCGCCCAACCAACGGGGCGGGTTGTTGAAGTTATACCAACAATCAAAAGGTATTCAACAGGAGTAGACGAAAGACACGGTTGATCAGCTCATACTGCCAACCCACGAACTATTAGGAAGAGATCGCCAGGCTCTTCCATGTTGCTCCAGGCCCCTAACCAGTCGTCTTGACCCAATTGCTAGACGATTTCGGTCGAGACGTTGAGGCTTTGACCATCTACCAACGTAGGTACTCGTCTCTCGTGATCTCGGCGCATTATATTGTACCAAGGTGACAGGGCTGTTGAATGAATTATTGGAGGCCCTAGACGTAACAGGGCATAACCTCTTATCTTGATAATCTTGGAGAACGAGGGACTGGGGTTATAAGACCACCCATGTTGCGCACTCAAGCCCTCAGCTCTTGGTATCTTGATAGATATCGAGCTAGCCTGACTGCTGGGTATCGACCCACCGAACATCAGAGATAAGGATCATCGCATCCAGTGGTCTAGACGGCTGTCAGATTGTACGTAGAATGTTGGTATGCGGGGGTTTATCTAGTGATTGAGATCGAAGGATGGTCTCTATGGGTTATTGTAGGCGTTTCAAGGGACGGGCCTTGTCGCCTTACCCTTGGTTTTGCTATCGGTGGTATGGTTGCGATGAATGTGGATGGATGTGCTTCCTCTTCCTTGCTCCTTCCTTCTGGCGGATCTTCGGGCCAAGAAAGCCTCGTTACTAGGTTATGTCGACAACAGGGCACATGGTGACTACGAGTACGTGTATATCTATAAAGTCAAGTAGAAATCAGAAGTCATCCATATCGTATTTATGTATTTCTACAGCTCTACACGTGGCTCAAGGATCCGAGTACAAAAAGTACACAGGGGATGTGCAAATGTCAAAACGGTGAAGAAAGGACCGAACCGTTCCTGGACCAATTTTACTCGTACATGTCAATTCGCGGGTCCCTCGAGCTGAAGGTTCCAGCTCGAATTCGAATGGTCGCGGCCCAAACAGTCGGATCTTGAGCCTGATCTGAGCCTCCCCTGAAGGGATCAATCACCACGCGTCGCCGGGTTCCCATTATGTAACTGAATCCAACTACCGGCATAGCTACGGTACCGCTATCTCAGCAGATTATCTTCTCCTTGGCGAGCGTATTTAAAGAGCAAGGAACTACCTAGGTTAACGGGTTATTTTAGCGTGCATGGCAGTCATCAGCCCTAGCACCTGTCTGCGCAGGGTTTCAAGGTTAAAAAACACAGCTGATAAATAAACACCACTATTTTATATTACCTACTTTCTTACCTACCAGTAACTACTGTTAGTATGTGTATATTTTTTCCCGTCTTAGAATGGGATGGCTTTAGGAACTAATATGTACTCATAGGATCTACACGTACTGTGTAAATAAAGCTACTTTCTACCTGCGTTTAGCACTTTACCTATCCCAACTAGGTACTGTACCAAGGGATTTTGATGGACTTGGTTTGCCCCGGAGGACATGTGATCTACTCGTAGTTTGTAATCTGTATTATACACCTCATATTACATCTGGGTAACTTTTCTACTCGTAGCAAATCGACCACACAAGTTGGTGGTGCGCCTGGAGTGAATACTCATAGTACGAGAGATACTGTAGGTACAAAGTGCAAATATTTCGACACAGAAACACACTGTGTGTATATACACGTAATCCGGGAGTGATGTTAAAGAGCTCCCTTTCCATTAACAAATTACGTGTAATGGTAAGCGGACTGAATATAAGCCGCATGCGGCGCAGAAATAATGTCGACAAACTCAATAAAGTTTGCTGGTTTTAAGTGGTGGTCAGCACGATGCAGCTAAAAAAAAAAAACCCTCCAAATGTTTGCCGCGAAAGTTTAGCCTTTTCAACCACCAGGCCGGCCTTTTCCATCAGCGTGTACCGCACCCGAATTTGTCCGGGTCGGTTTACAGGTACCTAATAATCAAATTCAATCTCTCTCTCTCTTTGTCCGTTCTTTTATATACATGTAATATTATCCTGACCGCCGCCCATTCCCCTAAACCTGGGGACACAACGTCGGCAGTCGGTTCGGTACTCGGGCATCGGGCTACGAGTACTTCTAATTTTCATTTCAAATAACATAGCCAAGACGTCAACCAAGTCGTACCTAGTTTCTTGTCACTTAGGTAATTGTACGTCACCACTGTCCGATATGCCCAGCTCTTCACGATGCACTTGCCTTTGTACGTGTGAGACACCGGTGAGCTGGGGAATGCAAGTGACGGCTTAGGGACAGTCTTAGGATCGCGCGGTGACTTATGGTAGCTAGCTCGGTGTCAATATGTGGGTCTGAGAGCCATATGAGTATGACATTGTCATGGGCTCCTTTGTGTTGAGTACGAACTTCGTATTATGTTATGCTGTATCTGGTTGTATGGTTTGCCTGTCGCGTTTCCGGAGCTATATAGACACGTAGTAGGTACAGACAGCTTCTCTCTTCCCATACGGCCCCTGCGAAAGATGGCAAAGGCGCCTCTTAGAACCTCCGGAATATACATAGGCCGGTATGTGTTCTACGTTTCCTTGATTGAGTTCCTTGAGTGAGGGATACCTAGGATCCCATGAAAAGCTTACATGTTACATGTAGATGACTCTTGGCCAACATGTTAGTAAAACTACTACGTAATACTATGCTGCTTTACGCAGTAAATAGTAGCATACCCGGCTTTGTGCGATCAACAGAAAAATGCGAAAACTGGTTGCCTAGGTTAGGTAGGTAGGTAGATAACCGGGCTGTAGCCTTTAGCTCGTTATGTTGACGTCCCGTCGCGATCTGGGCCAAGCTGGTAAATATACGAGCAGCAACACAAGTGTACTTCAAAATGCCTTTAACCACAAGCACGTACACGTACGTGGACGTCATATGTCTTTCCTCTCTAGCCGGATAGCCCTGGTTGACAGGCGGCCACTAGATAGCGGCAGGGCGGAAAACGGAAGACGGAGACCCATGCCGGCCCGCCTTGGCGAAAAATGTCTGAAAGCTACCTGCCTACCGCCTGTGACAGAGGTGGCCCATGGACTAATACGGCTTAAGCGTAGCCTCCAATCGCAAATAGGAGGCATTACGACCATTCTATAGCGAAAATAGTGCGATAAATCATACTAGAATATTAAAAGGCTACCGATCTTCGACCCTGTGCCTCTGGAAAACTTGTTGTCCGGTAGACTGATGGGCGACGTTATTCCTGTCAGAGTTAGGTAGAGCAACGAACTCTGATGCTCTGCTATCTGTGTCATCTGCTCTGTTCCTGTACTCGTATTTGTAAAAAATCTAGTCTAGTCGACATAGACTTTACCGCTTTCGAGTCAGTCAATCGGGTATGTGCAGCGTGCCACAGCGTTAACCATCAGAAACTGGATGTGGACCCAACAAGGTGGTAAGATCCGTTATAGACGATCCGATAGACGCCCGGGATCTTGCGGCTTAGGCTGTCGGTTGAAGATATGGGGCCGGCCGTCCAAAAGCCTGGAGCCGACCAGATTAGCCACTTGCCAAACGAGCAGCTGGAGCCGCGACAACACCGCTGGTTTGGCCAAGGCTCAAAATCTTGCTTTAGTCATAAAGTTTGATAGTAAAATTTTATCTCCTTTCCCTTCTGGTCTTACATACTCTGTATCAAGGTAGACATGATCTTTCTCTCCACTCCACTCTGTGCAGCTAGCACAGAACAATGTCTGGGAACAGGAGACGGTTCTCGGTCCTTCGCCGTGTCCTTCCGCCAGTTCTTTCATTCTTCAAATTTGATTTAAGTTGGCCACCCCTTGTGAAGATGCTTTTGAAATAAGCAACTACCTTTCCCTCTTGTTCTTTTCTGCCCCTATAGCCTAATTCATTTGACCTGACAGCCGTCTTCGAGCTTGAGGTCATTGTAAAATACCGCCCGGCCATTTTCCTCCCATACGGGGTTTAAGATAGTCATCCCGAACTCTACCGACATGTTAGGAGGTCAACCGCCAACGGCCGCTGATGCGTCAGTGTCGTCGATAGAGATTAACGCTGAGGAAGTCAAGATGGAAAAGCTGGAGCTCGGTGCCCCTTCCTCCGAGTGTCAGTTCCCCACTTCGCGAGCATGGAGGTATATGTTGGAAGACGTCCGTCCTTCGGGCTTTGTCGAGTTTGAGCTGGTACTTTTAACTGTGTAAGTAACCACCGTTGGCCCGATAGATAAACCTACACGTAAACACAAGACGACGCTTCCATGTCCTCGCATATCCTATACGGTCAAGAATAAGCTGACGAATGAATGCTTATAGGTGTACCGGTATACAAGACGCCATCTCGTTCCCAGACTATCACTGCTTCGCCTCTAACCAGACCGGCAACACTGTCTTTCTGCTACTCGCAGTTATCCTACCTTGGTTCGACGGTGACATGTTCTATACACCGAACATTGGGTCGGCGCTCGGGTTTTTCCTGCTCGGCGGCTGGATGACGGGACAAGTTAGTCACATCGTCGGCCCCCGCATGAGGTTATGGCTGGTGTGTTGCAACCTGGTCCAGTCGGTGCTGGTCCTTGTGGCTGCAGTGATACAATCCATATACGGTGTCCAGCACCAAGGAACGCTGGCAGTGGTGGTCATCGGACTGCTCGCTTTTGCTTCCGGCAGCCAAGTCGTGCAGTCACGTTCGATGCACATGACCGAGATAAGCACGGCCATGGCAACGGCCGCATGGGTGGACCTAATGATCGATCCAAAGCTCCTTAAGATCAAGAACCGACCTAGGACGAGGCGTGTCATGTTCCTCTTGGCCTTGGCCGTCGGCTCGTTGCTAGGCGCTGGCATCTATCGTGTGGCTGGCTCATCTGTGGCTGTGTTTGTCTCGGCTGCAGGAAAGTTCGTTGTCACGATCATGTACCTGTTCAACAAGCCGGACAAGCCATCGGCGCCGACGGGTGACGAGTGTTGCTAGGAAACCCTAATTCTCAACTAACGAATGACGATATTATGAATGAATGGCCGGCTTCAATTTGAGGAGTTTGTTGTTTGCCAAGCTATAGACAAAAAGGATGTCAAAAGGATAATGTCGAATATAATAAATAATAGTCACAGTCAGATAATAATACTCTAAGGCCTCTCCAATCTTCATTAACATAACCACATAGCTTTGCAACCTCATGAATATGGCGAGTGATTGGTGTGTTTGTGGTGAAGCCAAAAAAGTGGTCGACCAACCAAGAAAGCAACAGAGCCCCCTAGAGCCTAACCTAGATTGGTAGGTTAAAGTGTTTACTTATTGGTTATTTAGGCGGGTCCCGGATACTGCAACGCGTGGGTCTGTCCTCATCCGGCGCGCCTGCCCGCGCGACACCCACTTTAAATCCATGCCAAGTGAATTCAACGAGGAGCCTTGTCTCTCCAACACGTCCATTCTGGCCAAACACCAATGACAACTGTGCACAAATTGAAACCCCATGCATCTTGAAGCTCAATTCTCATGGAGGATAGCTGGGACCAAGGTTCCGAGACGTCTTCATGACTAGAAACAACCTCCACGAGAATCTGTCTTGGCTGTTGGCTAACATCGACCTATCCACACCGAACGCGCCTAAGCTCCCGCCGATACGCGACTCGTCCTCTGCTACGGCATCCTCGCCCACCGACGAAACGGTGTTTTTCACCCCCACTGCTGGGCTGTCGCCCGAATCACAGCCCAATGATCCTTTCACAACTGAGTTATATCCTGCCCTACCCAAGGAACCGACCGAACGAAGAGGGCAGAGAGAAACGAACCATCTGTCTACCTCTGCCGATGGGGCAGCCGCACGACCAAAGCTCAGATCGCCCGGAAGACGTCAAGGGGAGGCGGTAGTGGCACCTGAGAGTATGGGACCACCCACATCAAAGTCCAACTCCAAAAGACCGAATCTTGTTCTTCGTCAGGAACAACTTCTTTCGCCGGCGTCGACCGGCGGGGCCTCGCTTTCGAACGATTATCATGCATTCCTAGCCAAGAATTCGGCCCAGAAGCGGAGTGTAGCCCGAAATGGGAACGACACTGGACTTCGATCGGAGAGGTTGTTTCTTACACCGGGACCTACGCTATCTACGGGTCGTCCTGTAGGTACCGTTGACCTGACAGAAGATAGCGGGCAGACGACCCCAACCACTGTTTTTGGTAGCGGTACTCGTCTGTGGCGGGAGGATTATGCATCTCGGCCCGAACCTGTAGCCCCGAGTGAGAGCTCAGTGATGTTTGGGAGCGAGAAAGTACTCTGGCGGGAAGATTGCGCTGGTCGGCGTAGCCCCGTACCTACAGGCCCGAATCTGGACCCATTCGACAGTGATGTTATGGTATGGGAAGCGGAAGTTGCTGCACATTCGTCTCTCCAATCTTCTAGGCGCGGGAAGAAGCGGAAAAGTGATCATCTCAACCGAACACCGCCGCCCCCGATAATGGAAGATTTCCCAGACATTATGGACCTTCTTACCGATGACGAGAACTTACATACAGACGTTAAGCAGTCCCCAAGCAAGTCACCAGCTAGAACCAAGCTCAAGACCGGTCCTACTCCTACCCCTTTCAAAGAAAGGCTCGCGGCGAAAACTCCTTCGAAACCTAAAGCGGAACCCATGCCTGACGTACCTCTCGTCCAACCAAGTATTGAACCTGCCACTTTCAAGACGCCCAAGAAAGCCTCGGCATTAAAGAATTTGGAGCTATCCGAGACGAGACTTGCCTCGTTCCTGACGGACACGGAGTCAGACATGGAACGTGAGGCGAAACGAGCCATAAAAACACCACATCGTTCGATAGGCGATAAACGGGTCATAATGGATTCGGATGACGAAGATAACATATCCCCGCCTAGGTTCCAGGAGCATGAACGCGGACGATTAAAATCAGGCAGCCCATCAAAGCGACGGCTAGCTTCTCCACTAGAAGACACTGTTCTTCGACACTCGCCCTCCAAGACTCGGGGACCAACATTAACCCAGAGCGTGGCCAAGGCTCGCTCCCCTAAAAAGGCAGCTCGGGATACAAAGTCCCCAAGCAAACCACCCAAGTCTCCTACTAAGATAGAGGCAGAGAAAGCCGTAGAAGCTAGTCCTGCTAGCCAAAAGGAAGCCCCCCGGGACGATGAGAAGCTATCGGCAATGATCAAACTACTTCTTGGAAACCCGTCCATCATCGAGAAGAAACGACAGTCGGTGGAGCAGGGCCTACGGGAGAATCGAGAAAATTTCAGAATGTCGCTGCGAGATGGCACCTTTGAACCCAGAGAACGTCTCAGGCGTGACAAGGAGCTGCTGCTAAAACAACAGGCCTGTCTCGATACCCTTGCCAACGAGTACAGGTTATACGAGGAATTGGCGTCGAAGAGGGAAGCCTTGATTACTCGGATTGCCGACGCGTATGAACACGACTTGAATACCGAGGATGACGAGACTCACTTACAGGGGCTAGATGCACTGCTTAAGGATCGGCAGGAGACATTGAAGATGCGCTTATTCGATGCGGGTATGAAGGACCCAATCGAGTATCAAGACCAAGAAGAGGTGCAGAGCATCCGCCCGCCACGGTCCCAACCGGTTGTGCAGGGCACACAAGCTGCCCACATTGCCGCACCGCCAACTTGGTCACGGGAGTCCACCTCAAATCCAGTGGCTGTGAACACACAAGTGGTAACGCAGACTCAAGTCCCGACGAGGCCCGTTGTCCATCAAACTCCTGCTGGGATGCGTGTTAGCGAGTCGTTCGAGTCATCAACCTCGCAAAGAAGAGCCCAGCCACTGCCACTAACGTCGCCACATCCTGCCGCCTCGAGAAGGGCCGATTTTGCCACGTCGACACCACAGCCTCCACCTGACGTAATGGACTACGACGGCGACGATGTTTTCGAAAGTCATGGTCTTTCGCCTACTTATGACATGTTTGAGACTACGCGGACAGCATACTCGTCACTCAACACAAAGCCCCGGCGTAGCCCTAGGAAAGACGCAGCTATCCAGAAGGCGGGATATGAAAGCGACTACAGCGACGATATCGATATCTCCGAGTTGGCCCAAGAAATTGAGCTTCACCGATCGTCTGGCGAGCCCATACTCCCCACCTCTGCGCGATCTGTGCTCACTGAAACTGCGGGCAATGCGGGATCGCGCAAGGATAAAATTGTTCCCAAGAAGAGACAAGTCTCGACAGCGGCACCGGTTTCACCACGACAGAAGAAATTTCCCTGGTATAAAGACGTCCGGAGGGCACTCAAAGACCGGTTCAGGATGAACGGCTTCCGACACAATCAACTGGCAGCCATCAACGCGACGCTCTCGGGGAAGGATGCCTTCATCCTGATGCCTACAGGAGGTGGAAAGTCGCTTTGTTACCAGTTGCCTGCCGTGGTCACCAGCGGGAAGACGGACGGTATTACCGTGGTTGTCTCCCCCCTTCTCAGTTTGATGCAAGATCAAGTCGAACATCTGAGAGCGCTTAATATCGCTGCGGCCGCCTTCAACGGGGAGACGCCGCCAAGGGAGAAGACTTATATCATGGATACACTGAAAGATCCGAAACCACACCTTCACTTGCGACTCCTTTACGTTACCCCGGAGATGATTAACAAAAGCTCGACATTCTTGAACGGGCTCACCAGCGTCTTCCGGCACCATAAACTTGCCCGTCTTGTCATCGACGAGGCACATTGTGTCAGTCAATGGGGTCACGACTTCCGACCAGACTACAAGGAACTGGGCAATTTCCGTCGCCGGTTCCCCGGCGTGCCCATCATGGCATTGACGGCCACGGCGACCCAAAATGTCATTACAGATGTCAAGCACAATCTAGGCATCGAGGCGTGTGAGCTCTACACTCAGAGTTTTAACCGGCCTAATCTGTATTACGAGGTTAGGCGGAAGGAGAAGGAGAAGGACACGGTGGCGTCCATTGCCGATATGATCAACTCAAAGTATTCCGGCATGACTGGTATTGTATACACCCTATCGAGGAAGTCGGCAGAGAACATCGCGGCGAAGCTACGGGATCACGGCATCGCCGCTCATCATTACCATGGCAGTGTCGAGTCGCAAGAAAAGGCGCGTATCCAGCGCGACTGGCAAAGAGGCGTGATCAAGGTCGTCGTCGCTACGATTGCCTTTGGAATGGGTATCGATAAACCCGACGTGCGCTTTGTCATACATTACTCGATCCCCAAAAGCCTCGAGGGCTACTACCAAGAAACGGGACGTGCGGGCCGTGACGGTCAACCATCCGAGTGCTATCTTTATTTCACCTATGGCGACGTCAGCCAACTGCGGAAGATGATCGCCGACGGCGAGGGCAACGAGGAGCAAAAGGAACGGCAAAGGAACATGCTCGGCACTGTGACTGCGTTCTGCGACAACCAAAGCGACTGCCGCCGCGTAGAAATCCTCCGGTACTTTGGCGAAACCTTCACCAAGGCTCAGTGTAACGCCACTTGCGACAACTGCCAATCCAACGACACGTTCGAGTTGAAGAACTTCACGCAGTATGCGCTGGCTGTTTTGGAGATCGTGCAATCAGAGGGCAGGGTGACGCTGGCACAGTGCACCGACTACCTCATGGGAAAGAAAAAGAAGACGGACTACAAGGTGGGGGTGCAGGAGTACTATGGCATTGCGAGGACTATGCCCAAGCACGAGGTCCATCGAGTCGTCGACCGATTGCTTGCCGAGGAGGCGCTGACCGAGGATAACGTATTCAAGACGGCAACGAGGATGGCCGTTCAGTATTTCAGAGTGAGTATTTATTCCTACCAGCCAAACCATAAAAAGTTTTGAACTGACTTGATGGATCCAGATCGGACGAACAGCCCCCTTTTTCCTAGAGGGTGGGCGCCAACTCAGATTGACTACTCGCGTCAAGAACGACGGTGGTCAAGCTGGCGGCCCCAGTAACACGACACACAGACGACTGGATACCCCTGCGGCGCCGGCAACTGCGAAGAGGCGCGCTGCGCAGGTGCCTTCCACTATGCTATCCTCGCCGACTCGGAAATCGACTGCCAAGAAGAAGGGTAAAGCTCCGGTGAGCCTGCACGAGGACAGCGACGAAGACCTCAATGAATACGCCCGTGACGGGTTTGTGGTAGACGACAACGAAGACTCCGAGGAAGACTTTGAAGCCATGTCACGTCCCGTAGCCCGTCGTCGAAAGAATACCTCGGTTGGACCTCCCATATCGCACGATGCTCGACTGGCAGACGAAGGGCTCACGGAGATTCATAAGGACATTCTCGCGACCTTTTTTGAGGAGGCCAAACGCTTGGAAGAAAAGACGAGGATTAATCATAGCCTTCGGATGCCCATCTTCTCTCACGCTCAACTCCGGGAGATGGGCCTGCGGTGGACCGTTGAGAAGGACGGGATGGAGCGGATTCCGGGTATCAACAAAAACTCGGTAGCCCGATACGGCGAAAAGTTCTTGCCGCTCGTCCGACGTTATCACCAGCAGTACCAAGAGATAATGGGAGTCTCGCCTACGACACCTGCACCGACGGCGACATATCCCATGCCACGCTTCCCTGGGGAAATCGTGGATCTTGTGACGTCAGACGAGGGTGAAAGCCAAAACGAGAACGATGAAGAAGACGAAGATATGGAAGGTATTGAGGATTATGACGACGAAGACGTGGAGGGGGAGACGTCGGCCTATTTTGGGCCCCCGGCCGGAGAAATGGCCTTTCTTGCCGGGATGGGGCAGATTCAGCAACAAACCGGACATCAACGAGGAAGGGCCGAAAGCTCGTCGAAAGCCCGTTCACGTACGCCAGGAGGCGGCGCTGTAGCAAGAGGGAAGAGCTGGCGAGGCGGCAAGAAACAGTTCGCGTCAAGGCGGTCTTCTGGCGGTGGAAAAGCTGGAGGCGTCAGAAAAAGGAGCGCCGGAGGGAAGAAGGCGTCGGGCAGTCAAGCCCCTCGAAATTCGGGAGTCTCGTCACGAGGAGGGGGCGGACCAACGACGGCCGCTAAGAGCAAGAGTGGCAAACTCCAGTCTTTCGGCTTCTCGGGTATTGGACTCATGGACCATTGAGAGAGGTAAAGCAAATGATTATACCCCAAAACGTCTTCACACCGGAGATGGATAACTTATACCCCGGGGCCATCCCTGTACCACTCCTACCTACCTACAATGTTAGGTACCTGACCTAACCTATATGTAACGCCCTATATGAGTGAAAACCAAGCTTCGGTTGATACCCGATTTTTGTCATACTCGAATCATATCATTTTTCTGCTTTCTGCTTTCTGCTTGCATGGCATGGGCGGTTTGGCGAATGATACCTAACCTAGATTACTCCCTTTTTGCTAGTGGCGTAGCAAGGCAAGGGGCAAGGCAAGGCGGGAGCATTAGTGTTTTGTTACATCCTTTTAATAAGGACAATGAATTGGAATATTTTTATCCATCTGCCTACATAACTACCTACCTAGTTACGTGCGTGGAGTTCCTATTTGACTTGCTAATCTAGGACAGACGTGTGTACATATTAGGGGAAATTTTTTTGAATACATCGACTAGGTTTAACCATGTAACTGAAGTGGGTAGACCTTCACATTTTCAACTAGACGACCGAGCTGCGAGGAAATATAACTCGAGCCATGATATGCTTTAAGTTTTTGCATCAAGAGCTTAGTCTACATCCTCTGCCCACCTAGACTAGCCTCTTAGACATCCTCCCCCCCTTCCTTTTTTCTCTTTCACGTCAACATCACTCTTCGCATCTCTTTGCCCCTTTTACTCATTTACAAGCCTCTCTCTCTAACCTTCCTTTCTTTCAAGGCAAGATAGATAGATAGATAAAAGGAACTTCAGGACAAAGAGTTTTCAATACAGCAATCGTAAGCGCAAACGATAAGACATAGATAGATAGATAGATAGACAATCCAATCCATTGATCGATTGGTTTGATTGATTTGATTTCCTTTTACTCTTCTTGCTTCTTCCCGGAGAGGGTTTTTCTTTTTTTGGTACATATACAAAGGTGTCTGTGTGGATTTCGTCTTTTCCTAGGTTTTACATACCTACTTAACTTGGGCCATCGACTTTCCTTTCTCCCTTGCTTTCTCTGGCTCATTAATGCCTTAAGCTGATATGACAAACAAACAGATAAAAAAGGAAAAAGAGACAGACATGTAACCCCGCCCCCCTTAGGGAGAAAGGGGGAGAAAAGCTAAAAACAAAACAAAATTAAAACGCCTGGATCGCCATCCCTTCACTCCTTGCTCCTAATTGCGCCGGTGATGATGATGATGATGATGCATGCTCTGTAGATCTCCCATCATCTTTTTGACTTAGAGATTGAGCAGATCCATGGGTCGTCGATTTCCGACCAGTCCAAGGGGGAAAAAGATTCTGCTAGAACAGCGTGAAGCGGTGTCTGCATGCCTTCGAGGAAGGCCAATAAGATCGAAAAAGGAGGCGTGGCTACACATCCACGTTTCTGGGGGTGACGCATCGAGTTCTTCACCCGGCTAGCGGGTTCAGGACACACGAAAAACAGGGGGGGAGAAATATGGTTGGTTTTGCGTTTGATGGTGGTGTTACAGTTGAATTCAGCTATGCTCAGTATCGCCAGCGAGGCTTGTTATCGTCATGTGTGCTGTTGCTGTGCCGTGACCCTGCCGCGCTTATACGACCCGGGGCCACGCTCGACGGCTGGGGCTGCGGGAGTAGACTCGTACGCCTGGACGGCGCTAGAGAGCTGGATGATCTCTGCATGGAATACTCGGGCCCAGCCTGTGGTCTTGGTGGCTGCAGCGAAGCTCTGCGATTATCAAAGGTACCAGTGGACATCCTGGCTGACATTCGTTGTTTCGGAGGGGCTAATGTCTGCGGGGAAGACGGCCGAGGAGAAGCAGCTGCAATCCTCTCTCGGAAAGAGAGCCGGGAATGACCATTACCCTTGGGTGGGGTATCCCCGAGAGCAGGGGAAGCAGATGTTCCTCTTGATAAGGGGCTGCGCACCGGTAATTTGGACCCCCCCGAACCCGGCGTGAGGCCCGAGACAGAGCGCCCTGGCGTAGGGGATCGTTTGTACGGGCTCGGCGTGGTGAGGGTCAGTGGCTTAAAATTGTGCCCGATATCAGAATCTCGCGTGTTGGTGGACGCATTCCAACGTGGACGATTGTCTACCACAGTAGAGCTGGACTTATGGCCACTAACAGGCGTTGCCGAGCCGCTCCGAGCTGGCGTCGACGCGACCGATAGCGTCGAGAGCCTTGACGATAGAGGCCGTCGGGAAGGTGGTGCGAGACTCGACACGCTCCGCCTGGCCGAGGAAGGCTGGGGAATATTGCTGGCGGCGGCGACTGCGGCAGAGCGGCTCTTTGTTTTGGGTACAGGAGTAACAGGCTCGAGACCGAGGTTAGACATGACCACCGACGAGGGTGGGGAGCTGCCAGGTGTCTCATTACCACTGGCCACAGTCGATCTGTCGTTGGAGAGCATGCTTGATATCGAGTCCCGGAGCTGTTGACTCCTTTTGTCCGCCTGGACCTCTTCCAAGACGCTATCCAGGTGTTTCATCTGCCCCTTCAAGTCTTCCCACCGAGCCTCTATCTCCGTATGTAAGCGGAGAATCTCGCCGTTGACAGTCAACCTGTCCTTGACGCCTTTGTCTATTATGGACAGTACGCGTTCAATGGCCGGTCCGTAATGGATCTTCTTCGCCTCGTAGTTCTCGATCTTCTTGCCCATGGCGGGCGGATTGGAAAACTGAACTCCTTGCTCGACGCCCTCGCGTAGCTTGCCCATGCTTCGATCCACCGACTCAATCAACTTCTGTGCTTGTCTGCCAGCGCCACGAAAGACCAAAACCCACTTATCCTCGCCCAGTTCCTTCCTCAGCGAGTCGGCATCTTTCTCGAGCTTCTTGTAGCTGGCCTCGAGCCCTGACCTCCGCATCTCTAGCTCCTCGCAGGCCGTTGGGAAGGCGCCGGAAGCCCTTGCCTGGAAGACAGAAAGTCTCATGGGCAGGAAGTCCAGCGAGGCCCGTAGTGGCTGCATACGGGCAAACAAGGCAAGCAAGCTCGAATCGTCTTGGTTCATGGCCGGTGTCCCGGGAGAGTTTGGACTAAGGGGGAAAGATGGCATGCTGTAGCGGTTGTTACGAACGACGGCGGGTGGTGTCTCCTCGACGATTGTCTCTAGGTCGCCGATATCAACGCCGTCTCCGCCCGACACGGCCATGATGGATTTATGCCTTCTCTCTTCCATCTCAAACACGAGCCGGCTCAGATCATCCATCTCGTTTTGTATATCACCCAAGACCATGTTCCACAGCTCCTCCCATTCCATCGCCGTCTCGACTTGGGCTTTGGCATTGTTTAACGTCTTGCGAATCTTGGACCAGTCCTTCATGATCAGTTCCATTTGCGTCACCGCATTGTGCAGGTCTTGATTGGAGACACTCGCGATATCCTTGCGACTTTGCATCGCTTCCATGGCAGTGACGTAGACGTTGATCAGCTCTTCGAACCGGGTAATGGCATTCTCGACTTCCTCATATCCTTCCCTGCCACCAGCCGCAGCCCACTCGACGTCGTCTTCACTGTCAAGGCCCTCGATGACTTCCGAGGCCTTTGCTATCCAGCTTCGAATCTGCTCAGCAGCACTGACCAAGGCTTTTGCAGCGGCCTGTGCAGTAGGGATCGCAGCAACTTTGGTGGATAGCAATTCCGCGTCGGGCAACTGCAAGGCTGTTAACTGGGCGAGTTGGTTGGCGAACGAGGCGCGTGATATGGTGTAAATAGAACCAGGTCGCTGTAAGCCGAGAGGATTAAAGTAGGAGGGGGGGTTCTGCGAAAACTCGGCCGGGGTTGTGCCTTCCGGCGGGGTGTCTTTGGGTAGGGGCGGCGGCGTTGGACGTTGCTCCTCCAATTCGGGAGGCTGTGTATCCCGCTCAAGGTGTTCGCGACGGACGTCCAATGTAGCTTTGGTACCGTTCCCATTGGTATGATCAGGCAACCTATACTTGTTGGTGTCCATTTCCAATGGTGGGGCTTGGTCGATTTCAGGGAGAAGTTCGGGTTTCCAGGCCGAATCCGTCTGCACTGGGGCTCGTGCCTTGTTGTCGTCGGCCCGCTTGCGAAAGGAATCGCGACTTGACCTGGACCTCAACAGCTGTAGAGGAGTCCCTGCACCCTTCCAAGGGCGGCCGCGCCGCTCGACGATGAGTCCGGAGGAATTGAGTTGATGATTGAGATCAAGAGAGCGGAGTTGGTCTTCGGGGAGCCGGCCAACGGGCTCGAGCAACTGCGACGCGTTGGCGGTGGACGATTCCGTAGAGTCTTTTGTTCCGGATCCAAACCCGAGAGCCTTGAGACGCGCTGCTAGGCCGGGACTTGGTTTGCGTCGCTGAATCGGTGGCTTGCCGGGCGGAAGGGTGGAGCTATGGTCTGGCGAGACGGTATGAATGCTTGCAGGGCGACCGTTTGTCTTGGTCTGTTGTGTGCAGCCGAGAGGATCGAGTTGGAGTAGCTCTGGTGATAGGTCCGAAAAAGTTACGATGGTCTCGGGTGGGTCGGCGGCATGTTGTCGTTCTGGCGCGGATGTGTGCGCTGGCAACTCGGGCTCGGTTTCCACGACGAGAATTGGACGTTGATGCTGATGTGGCTTATCTGGTTCTTGCTCCTCCTGTCTCGATTGATGTGCTGGGGTAGAGAGATGAGAACGAGGGGATGGAGCCGATGTGGTGGATAGATCTGTCATTTACGCCTCTTGTAAAGTACCCAATGTGTGCAGGTGTTATGCAAGCGGCCAATCAGATATCAATTGTCTTCTGGGGGAGCTCGAGTGGAAAGGGAAAACAGATACGGACAACCGAGCAATCGCGCGTTTCGTCATGTGCCCGGCCGTATTGGTAGCCGTATTATCTCTCGAGCGAAAATGAGGAATGGACCATTGTTGCCAAATACCAAACAGAACTGGTCCGACAGGGAAAAAAAATTGGTAGTGAAATGAGTGATTGAAAGGAGGCACTGAACAAGTGTGATCACAGGGTCGCAAGTCTACAGGGTAGGGTATTCCTTGGCTCGACTGTTTCTCAGATTTTGTTAGGAAGACGGAATTCCACAATGGCAATTGGCTGAATGAAATTAAACTATCCAAGAGCCGGGCAACACATACAGTCGGTCCTCATTAGAAACGAGCAAAACTAAACTTTTTTTCTAAACTTACAACTGCAATAACTTTGTCAATTTATAAGATATAAGGTTATACATAGTTTTAATATATTAGGCATGCTATAATAAACATAAATAAAAAAAGAAAAATTTAATACCTATTTTATTTATTTAATTATATATATTTTAAATTTTTGCTAATAAAGTAGTTAAATATATTTTTTAATAATTAAATTAGAAAAATAGGTATATGTTAAGTACTTACATAATATAAAAGCTAATGATAGCCGTTACATACCTTTATTTTTTAATAGATATTAGACCATGTTGTAGTTATGTTATGTATCGTTAAACATGTTGAGTTTTGGTGTAAAACATCGTGGTGCTCGTTTCTAATGGGTCCCCACTGTATATGCCTGTGGCCCTGTGTTAACCTAAAACCCTTGGCTACCGGGCCTGCCGTACCTGCCTGGTACTACCTGAGTATTTCATTTCCCATGGCAACTTTGAATATGAGCAAATGGTGGCTATCTGCAGGCGCACATCGCTACTGAGCTGCATAGGGGTACAACCTTACAAGGGCCTGATGGTAGGTAGGTATTCGAGTAATAGAACAATCTAGAGAACCTACTTACCTAGACTACGAGTACATGTTAGGTAAAGTTGAGTAGATTACAGCCTACACGTATGTAAAAGCCGGGTAGAGTACCTACAACATGACTTTCCACCGATCGGTATGTACCTAGGTCTGGGCCTTTTGCATACGAGGCCGTAACCTAGGTAGTTAGAAAAAATGGACAAGGCCGCTTCTCTACATGTATTCGGCTCAGTTTATACTCTTATATAAATGCAGGTGTGTAGCGCAATGACGCGGATGCGGAAGTTGAATGCAAGCCATAACTACCTTATAGTCGACTCCTTTAACTCGCGTCCGCATGAAGGTCCGCCTTACCGGACAACACGATCACCTCCAAAAGAAGCTATCACGCACATAGAGCGCCGATTGAACGATTTACATGGACCATTGTGCGCGTCTGAACCGGCAGAGGCGCCTTGATTCCCAGCAGGTTTGAAGCTTTGGTTAAATGGTGTATATGGATGTCAGGGCTGAACTTATCAGTCTCTACTGTGCTCAGTGCTCACTATATAAGGGGGCTGGCTGGTGTAAGAATTGACAGACTCGATTCGCTTGTCCCTCATGATTGAGGAGACGATGGTGTACCATGTACGTACCCCATTACACGTAACCTGATGGTACGTCCACACCTAGAGAGCCCTGGCTAGGATGATGTCTGACACTCGGGTGGACAGAGGACGTCGGGACGTGTACTGTAGTCTGTAGAGTTGAAGTCGTATTACTGCTTGCCTGTAGCACACTTTCCCCCCTATCCTGGCCGGTGCTTGTTATTCTACTACAGTTGGCAAGAAAATTTCGGTAGGACTACGATTCTGCCAGTGACGGGTCTGTTGGCATGATTCTCACCTACCTGGTATGGAAGGAAGCTTGAGTATTATTCTCTTGGTGTGCTCCATCGACAGGACTGTGGCTACTATTAACTACCTACTTGAGACATAGTTTGAGGCCATGTATTCAGGCATTACGATATTTGCGGGCCTCCTATCTTGACACAAATGAACAACTGTTGTCTAGATACTAGAACATCCACAGACCCTAGTGGTCGTGTTTATTTACTGTTCTATGGTCATCTCAAGACAACTTTGCTAATAAATACAGCAGAGAAGATGTACACACGTATTAAATATGACAGACCTTGAAAGAAAAATACACGTAGATGTCACCTCGGAAGCAGATGTACACGTAGATGTTTTATTGGCTGTACACTTTTACATATTTTGCCTAGCGTACAGTGGGGCACTTGCATTGACAGGACGTCATTACCGCGTCTTGAGAATGTCTTTTTTTTGTTGCCCAGGTGGCCAGTACCCCCGTCTGGTTCTGATGCGGGCCGAGGCTGTCGTCGTGTTTACTTTTCAAGAGAAAGAGGTAGACAACAATGCGCAAAAGTCGCGATCGCTGCTATGCTGTGGAGTTTCCGCCTCATTTGGAAACCAGGCTATATATCTGGTACCTTTATCAGCAGCATGGTCCTGTTGCAACACAACCTGCGTCTATTGTTGTACGCCGGCCGTAACGCGGCACTACGCTGTGCTCGTACAGTACATACTCATCTCTTATGACACCGAAATGGTGCACTATTGAGTGGCGGTCCAATATGTCCAACGCGTCGCGATGGCTGCCAACATTTCAGATAACGCAAATGGCTACGGTTAAATACTCGTGAAGAAGCAGGAGCAGGTACTATTTTAGTAAGGACAGCATGTACATAACATCAAACCCCTGCTATTAGAAGGACCCCACAAACCCACAGCGACAAGAAAATCCAAGCTCAAATGGGCAATGACCCCTTATTAATCTCATTATTATGGCGTCTGTGTATGCAACCAACGCTCCTCCTCTTGTGATCGTTTCCCGATCCTGGGTCAACTTGGACTGCTACCAACAACATTTGTACTCGTACATACCTATCACCAGGTAACGCGATTACCTACCGACCGCATATCGTCTATCGGTAAATCGCAGCTAAACTACGGACCTGGCCTCGTTCTACTTCTACTTTTTTATACCTCCACCCCCAACCAATGCTATTAGTTCCAGCCTTGCCAGGGTTGTTTGGATATTACACAATCGTTTTGTCTCGCATGGTTCCTGACTCGCTGGTCTTTCTACGTGTCGACCAACATTGCATTGCCCCTCTGTGTAAAGTAAAGCTGCAGAGCCAGCTTTACCAGTTCTGTTCAGACTCGATCGCTCCTTCCGAGTTGCAGCAGGCTTTTGCAACCTCTTTAATATTTGGACAGTACTGTTTCTTTCTGATAATACATTCCCTTTGCCCAACTGGTTCCGGACGAAGAGGGTTACCTACGATTTGGACCTCGTCAGATCTCAGACAGACGCCAAGATGGCCACCAGTCATGACGAGCCACCGACATTGAGATGCGATTCACCCTCGCCCGAAGCAAGTCCAATGCGGCCCAGGCAACCGAGATCGCCGATGCCACGCTGCCTTTCCACCGGCTCGTCCATATCACGCGCCTCGAGTACTGATGGATCTTTTCGAGATTCCCTCGGTAGCGAGCCGTACTCACGCCAATCATCCTCGAGCTATTATTCGAGGAGATCCGATACCAGCTTTGCTTCCTCCCGCCAATCCACTATAAGTTTCGAAAAGCCATTAAAGCGCCGGGGGTACTCGAGGCCCCGAGGCACTGACTTTGCCGCCAGTGCAAGGCAACGAGAAAGCGTTTTAAGTCTGGGGAGCATATCACATCTTCAGTATTATTTCGCGAGGACCGGTCTTTTAGATGGCAAGGGTGGCCAGCTGGCTAGAAAACGGCACCCCAGAGCCACATTAGACCTGTCCTCCGTGGACAGCTCCGGCTTTCTAAGCCCGGGTCTTCCGGCCGACGGAGATTCCTCATATGTCTCTATGGCTAGTAGCCCGGATCTTGGTGCGCTAAGCTTCACTGAAGAGTCCATGGTCGAGTCGCCTACCTTTGACCATGATCAGTTTGACTCGGACGAGTTTGAAGAAGCAGATCCCGATATGCTGCCGCCTACCACAAGTACATACGTCCACAGGGAGAAACCAATTCCTAAGCCACCCACGATCGAGGAACTCAAAGCCGATCTCACACAGGCTTTAGACGCGGCATCAAAAGTCCTAGATGAAATAGGCTCCTCGGAGCTTTCAGCATCAACGCAGCCAGCTCATGCGTCGCCAAAAGCTGGGCAGGGTTGGTATGAAATCCAGGGCATGCAGGTGCTTGACGTAATGACACTGGCCATTCGAGCAGCCAAGATGTATTATACGACGCATGAGCATCCCGATCGCTTAGACGCAATCAAATCGGAGAAGGAAATCAGGTCGGAGTTGCTCTCTGTCATGGAGGTTTTGAAGCATGCAGCGACTAGGAACTTCGCCGGCGGGTACCGTGAAGAAGAGCACAAGGTAATGATGTCTTGGATCGACGGCATCCGCAAAATGCTCAAAGATGAGGAAACCATCGAGCAGTCTGAAAAGGCCGAGAGAGATAGTTGGACATGGCTGAAAGGAGATTGGACTGGCCGAGAAATTGAACGCGAGTTAGCGTTTCTGTCATCGATTGATCCAGAAGCTGAGCCCCTGCCTCCCTGGACACCAGTCCAGTCTGCGGCCGAACCCCCTACCCCGTTTCTTCAAAGCATGCAGAACGGGCTTCGTCTGGTAAAGCTCCACAACGCTGCGGTTAAGAAATCACGGCGACGATTCGGTGCCATAGGGTCATACCATACGGACACGCAAAAGCCATATCGATGTGCCGACAATTTACGATATTGGATCAAAGCTGCAGAACTACGCTGGGAGGTGATACTCAAGGTCGATGTGAAGGGCGTCGTCTACAACAAGCCTGAGGCTTGGCAAGACTTCGAAACGGCCATCTGGAAGTGGTGTCGCAAACTGAGGGAGGAGATTACCACTGAGTGGGAGCAAAGCTAGAACCACGGGTGTTCTCTTGCGAATTCCTCACCTCGGAGACTTTAATGATCATGATGATAATGGACATGGTGAATGGAACAGAGTGATGGTTTACCTCCTAACCCGGTTATATACGAAGGGATGTCTGATGGCCATTGGCTGGCGACCGCAATTCCTGGCTACTTTTCTTTTTCTGTCCTTCTCTTCTTCCCACCTCTTGTGTAACTCGTTTACTATACTATTCATACAACATACCCAGGGCAAAATGCATGGGCAAAGGCGTTATGCTTACTGTCAGTTCCGTAGTTCTTGTTTAATACAATGCCGAATTCATCATTTAGTGCGCCTTGTTTGCACGTAGGTTAGGTAGCAAAAAAGGATTTCGTCTCTTTCCCAAACTGCCTACTAAGCCAACATGCTCAAATTGAAGAATATAAAGCAAGAGGTATGTGCGTCTACCTACTTAGCTACCATTAATCGTGCAAGACCCTCTATACGGTACCTAGTACCTAATATGTTGTGTGGGATAGGGGAGGGCCACCGTTGACTTTGAAGTTGAACATTATCATAGGATCCCACCAATTGGAGAACATGGAATATGTGGATCCCAGCACACTTTCGCCTTGCAGGTGCCAGGCAGCCCACGTTGTTCGTCAGCATCGCAATTGGGAGGTTGCGGGCTGAGTGTACCTACCTAGCTACGGTAGGTACCTTACCACTTCAGCAACATTCGTCATTCACCTCCAGATTTGTTAGAACAACCACAACCACGCACTCTACAAGGCCTTTCGGATCAACCCCCATCAAGGCATAGATAGCGAGTAATACCCATCCGCCGAAACCACTGCATTATAGCTACACCGCCGGAACTAGACCAGGGCAAAAGCCGATTATCATGTCTTCCGATCAAGAAAGGGAGCATGCCCTGCAAGCCCTCCGGTCGAAGCTTATTGAATCACGAGAATGGGAGTCAAAACTTAAGGCGTTAAGGTTAGATATCAAGGGACTCGAGAAGGAATACAATCAGACCGAGGAAAACATAAAGGCACTGCAAAGTGTTGGCCAGATTATCGGCGAAGTCCTAAAACAGCTGGACGATGAGAGATGTAAGCGCCGGTTGCGTTTCGAAGGTCGCGAGAGGGGGCCTAGGCTAATCTCTCCACTCTAGTTATTGTGAAAGCTTCCTCTGGGCCTCGATATGTCGTCGGTTGCAGATCAAAGGTGGACAAAGCAAAGATGAAGCAAGGAACACGAGTTGCTCTCGATATGACGACCCTAACCATCATGCGAATGCTCCCGCGCGAAGTCGATCCCCTCGTCTACAACATGTCGCTAGAAGACCCAGGCCAAGTCAGCTTCGCCGGTATTGGCGGTTTAAACGATCAGATCCGAGAGCTACGCGAGGTTATTGAACTGCCCCTCAAGAATCCGGAGCTGTTCCTGAGAGTCGGTATCAAGCCGCCGAAAGGCGTGCTCCTGTACGGTCCTCCGGGTACAGGGAAAACGCTTCTAGCACGAGCTGTCGCCAGCAGCTTAGAGACCAACTTCTTAAAGGGTATGCACACCTGTTTTACATGGTCCCCTCGCGTAATGTTCAACCTCGGTACCTAACGAGTTATGTCTTTTACAGTCGTCTCCTCGGCTATCGTCGACAAATACATTGGAGAGTCAGCCCGACTCATCCGTGAGATGTTTGGTTATGCCAAGGAGCATGAGCCTTGCATTATCTTTATGGATGAAATCGATGCCATTGGCGGGCGCAGATTTTCAGAGGGTACTAGTGCCGACCGTGAGATCCAAAGAACGCTGATGGAGCTGCTCAACCAGCTCGACGGCTTCGATTACCTAGGAAAGACAAAGATCATCATGGCGACCAACCGACCGGACACGCTGGATCCAGCTCTCCTTCGAGCGGGGCGTCTCGATCGCAAGATCGAGATTCCCTTGCCCAACGAAGTTGGCCGTCTAGAGATTCTTAAGATCCATGCCCAGAATGTTGTCACTGAAGGTGATATAGACTTTGAGAGCGTTGTCAAGATGAGCGACGGGTTAAACGGCGCCGATTTGCGCAATGTAGTCACCGAGGCGTACGTTTTCCTGGCCCCAAAAGAACCTTGCTTCAAGTTGGTGTGCTAATACTTGTTATTCAGCGGCCTTTTCGCCATCAAGGCATATCGAGATGCGGTCAACCAGGATGACTTCAACAAGGCAGTACGGAAATTAGCGGAATCTAAGAAGCTAGAAGGCAAACTTGAGTATCAGAAGCTATGAGGTAAGCTATAGGCTATGGACCAATGCAATGGTAAATACCTAGACTTCTGAACAAACGGGGGATTAGATAACGACGGATGTCAAGTTCTACCTACATAGAAGGAGTGAAGCCTCGAGATGGAGGTTAAAACGCGTTACTTGGTTTATGGCCACATACCGGGCAGTGTAATACTATGTATGTCTTATCTCTGCAGCGTTCCAGGGAGGCGAGGCTGTGGGTGACCCTGATCATTGCCCATCGCTCCCAATGGAAGAAGAGACTACCACTGTGTGGTAATATTATCCTCAGTTATAGCGTCCTTCAGCGAGCCTATAGATCTCTAAATTATGACCACCCACCAGCAATGCTATAATACTTCTTGTTTTTGTGATTCATGATTCGCCAGTCACACTTGGAGGGCACTCGAATTTTTGTGCGGGCCCCTTTTTCTTGAGTAGGTATCTTACCGACAACAAGGTAGATGTGTAACATTGGTTTCAGCATTTGACTTGCCATTTATGTAGTTGTATCCTTAAAAGAAGTCTTATATAACTACATGTAAGCCATAGGACCAAAACACTGGCCAATCCGCGCCCTTGTTTATCGCTACTCGTACTTAAGGAACGTTTACTTGACTACCTACCTACTTTATATAGAGAAACTCAACAATGCATGCTTCTTACAATCCTTGCTGCCCAAAGCCCAAGAGGTTATATGTATAGGTGCATGTATAGGTGCGTGTATTGTTCAAAGTTATTGGCGTGACCCCTATCACTTGTGTACATCTACAGGGTAAGACTTCCGGCCGTTTAAAAAAAAAAAAACCCCAAAAAAAACCCCAACCCGAATGTTTTACCTTTTATATGTTATGAGTTATAATCTCCTGCTATTATATACGCTCTTAACTTGGCATTCTAACGATTAAAAGGCAGGTAGAATATAATAGGGCACCCGATATGGAGACCTAGGGTAGATAGGTACGAGCAAGCTGGGGCTGGGACTGGGTGGGAGGTTTTTGCACAAAACATCAATATGGAAGAGGGAACCTATGTAAGGGTATGTGACGATGGCGTCTTTGCCCACTCCTTTTAACCATGTACATGTAGATTAGGTAGATACATATGTACCGAGGAGGTTTGCTTGTCTTTCTTGGTGTCTGTCCCGAAGGACATTTGACTCTGTAGCTTAAACTTAAACTCAAAGCCCTTATACCTACCTACACCCCCTACAGATTGTTTTGCTCTGTTCTAGGTGACAACATCCGGGAGATGGGGAGAGAAAGACGAGGAGGGGAAAATGAGACAAGCGGCGTTTGGTGCTCAAGGAACGGATTTTATGATGATATAAAACAAGTGTTTTATTAATCTATGCCCTTCCGTACAAGCGAGTGTTGACCAATACTTCCACAGGTGATGTTTCATGTTGTTTTGTCAGCTTGTTGGAAGAAAATGAAATATACCCGGCTGTTTGATTTTGCTTTCGCCTCGGAGAGAAGAGGTCATTTGAAGATGACAATAGATTAAAGGGAAATCAACCTAGTCGTAGGTATGTATGTAAGACCGACAAATCCTTTTGTGCGTATATGGACCTCTAATTGCTGTGTAAACCATCGTTACTAGGAACATAAGATTTTGGTTTCCGATACATAAACGGTCAGGCGGGGCTTGAAATGTACGAGTAGGTAACGTACGGTTTAAGTGGACCCACGAGATCGAGTCCGAAGATGTGGAGCAAGTTTAGAGCTGCTGGATAGCTTGTTCACATAATTAATCACGAGATGCTAGCTAGGGTCAGTTTTGGCCAAGGGAGTGACAAATCAGGGGTAGAAAAACACAGCCTCCTCTAAATTCTAATTTTGTCTTCTGTACGGCCGGCAACCGTTCCAGCAGGTAGTCTAGAAGGAGTTTGTGTTTGTTAATATCAATGAAGAACAAGCAACACCCCCGGGCTGCCCCTGTCCAAGATTGCGGCTCCGGCGTTTTGCATAAAAGCCACAATTGGGATCCATGAGATCCAATTGTGGAAATATGTTTATACCGTAAGAAGCCGGCCAAGACTTGGTAGCCTCCCTACGTACTAACCTAGGAGACGGCATTGTGGCGGAGTCGGCCGACTGAAAGGATATCGTATTGTTATCCATCAGCGGGAATATAACCTCATTATCGGAAAGTTGTTCTGAAGCTATTCTGGCGAGCGGCCGAGCGGTGGCTTTGCTACATTCCTATCTCACTAGCCACTATCACAGATGTGGTTAAGGTCGCTCTCATAAGCGTTGACGGGCAGCTGGTCGAATGACCATCGCTGTGCAAGGCGAGACTATCCCAGGATTTAAGCGCTGCAATTGGTGTGGGGACTAGTAGGCAAACAGAGTATGTGGTGAGATGGCTTCCCAGTCAATCAGATTTGAGACTTGATGGGCTAGGCTAGGTAGGGTACAGTGTTGCCCATTCGTCTCCTCGAGTTCAGTGCAAGCGCAAGGCGGTGGACAGATGTCATACCCGTAGCCTGTAGGGCTGGCTTGACCGCAATTCGAGTCCGACGTTATCTCGTCCCTTGCTGGTGTCAACATGAACACGCTGGACCGATGTTTTCGTATGACGCCATATCGAAAATGCGTGGAAAGAAGTAGGTAGCAGAGAGGTCAACGCGTAATGCATGTTCTTTATTATATACCCTTCACATATAACTTGCTGCTCGTATTCGTGCACTCGTCGCTCGGCTCGCCAGATAGTTGTCTGTCTCGTTCGACGTTGCCAATGGCCAGCGGTTTTCTCGACAATTCGCAAATGCGGTACGATCGGCAGGGTTTAACGTTAGGTCCTTTACTGGAGCATGCCTAGCAGCCTAGCTCGGTAGCGTTGTTTAGTCTAGACACGGTCGTGTGGGTTCCTGAGGCTGGGCAGGAGCTTGGATTTGGTGCTAGATCAACGCGTCAGATCAGGTACAGCCCCAACTAACAGGGGCTGCACCCTTGCTAATCAAGTAACTGGTGGAGGCGTTGTCACTTCTTGTGGGCAACGACCGCTCAACACGAAGTGCCGCCGGCTCTGGTTCGGATTGCATGACATAGGATTTGCCCTACTACCGAGATAGCGGTAACCCCAACAACAGGCCTACTCGTAGTATCGTCGGATTCGAAACAGGCCCTGGGACAATGTCATGCTTAATCAACAAATACGTGAAACTCCCCAATATACCTCATATACGTGCAAGGGATTGTATACGTCTGTGGAAGAAGGGTATGGTTGGCTATTGCGTGAAGCATACATTGTCGTTGTGTAAGCCACCTGGATGGCCTGAAGCTCCTTTTAGCGACTTTCTAGGACGTAGCTACACGTACAGAGAAAAACAGCATAAGTAAACTTTGTTAAAGGAATTTTAGGAACGAAAGCTGATAATCAAGATGCTCAAAGGTGCTTGGCCCCTCTGAGGCTGGCTTTATCTCTTCAAATCAGTGGAAGCTTCTGGTACGAGACAAGAACATCAGATGCACATGTCAAACATGAGCAGGCCCAAGTGTCATGCGAGTACCTAGCAAAGCAAATGGTAAGCCCACTGGCCCCACCATCAATAGGTACCTCTGTTAGGTAGTTTACAGATCAGAGTTTCGAACTTTAAGCGGAGAAGTACTTTGTGCATGCTGGAGTACCGTAGTTTGGGACTTCTGGGCTGACAACAAAGAGACCCCCCGCCCGATTGTCTTTGTGTACAGGATACCTGCATCGTCCAAAGCGTCTGATTTGTCTGTGCCTCCACACCATCATTGCCCTCTCCAAGGTGCCCGATTCACCGCGTTCCAGCTGCAGCATATCAACGCTACAGCTCTGCCAGCTTCTATGTAAGTATCTTTTGGGTCTTGGGTATAATAGATAAAAAGCCTTCCGGCCCCAGCTGTGATTCATCTGAATACTTTCACTTCCATATTTCTCCTCCAGTTCATCATCCGTTACAGTCATTCTTACCAACAAACCACAAATCTAGTACCCCCCCATCCGTTCCCACTAGGCATATCTCCAGGGTATTCTCCCATCATCGCCCAAAAACACATCAGCATCGGAAATTCTCTGTTAGTTGTGTAAAAGGGACTGTATTACATCCCAGAGCACGATGTGGTACGTTTTGTCAAGTCCCTCCCTTGAATTACTGCCTTCTACATGTAAACATTCGCAACCCCGCCTTCCGGTTTCCTCGTCTCACGGGCGCACACCGACCCGGGAAAGTCTGGTGGGACAAGGAATGGTTTCCATCGCAAGCCCCCCCTCGAGTCGAGTAACCGTGACTGTCTCGAGGAACATAATTCAGTTGTGGCACTGCTGACTGGATTCAACCAATTAGCGGAATTTTCGGTTACATCAACTACCTGGTCGAAAAGGACAGGAAATTTATCCTCGACACCCTTGTTAATGGTGAGTTCCTGCTCCAACGGCCGTAGCCTGCGGCTTCCCCTGTATTTTGGGCCGCTCTTCTAGAGCAAAGCAGCTAACACCATCTTCCAGGCCTTTCGCGTTTGGAGTACCGTGGATATGATTCGGCCGGTTTAGCAGTTGACGGCGACAAGAAGAACGAAGTCCTAGCTTTCAAGGAGGTTGGCAAGGTTGCCAAACTGAAGCAGCTCATCGAAGAGTCCAAGCCCGACCTTACCAAGGTTTTCGATTCCCACGCCGGTATCGCCCACACCCGATGGGCTACTCACGGCCCCCCTTCCCGGCTGAACTGCCATCCCCACCGGTAAATGCCAACTCGCCATACAATATGTATAAAAACTGGCTTCGAACGCTGTGCTAACTGTATACCCTCTCCCAGGTCTGACCCTACGTGGGAATTCTCCGTTGTGCACAATGGCATCATCACAAACTACAAAGAACTAAAGACCCTACTTCAATCCAAGGGCTTCAAATTCGAGACCGAGACCGATACGGAGTGTATTGCGAAGCTTGCTAAATATCTATACGATCAGCACCCCCGCATCGATTTCGTCGATCTTACCAAGGCCGTCATAACTGAGCTAGAGGGCGCCTATGGTCTGTTGATCAAGTCGGTCCATTACCCTCATGAAGTTGTTGCAGCCCGCAAAGGTTCGCCTCTAGTCATTGGCGTCAAGACGCAGAAGCGTATGAAGGTTGATTTTGTCGATGTTGAATATGCCGATGACAGCACCGCTCTCCCGGCAGAGGCTGCGTCGCAGAACGTGGCTCTTAGGAAGCAGTCCGGTAACCTGCTGACCCCCAATGCTGCTTTGCTCGGTGCGCCCGATAAATCGCTGCTCCACCGTTCCCAATCACGCGCATTTATGACTGACGATGGCCTCCCGATGCCCGCCGAGTTCTTCCTCTCTTCCGACCCGTCGGCTATCGTGGAGCACACCAAGAAGGTTATGTACCTTGAGGATGACGATATCGCTCATATCCACGAGGGCTCGCTCAATATCCACAGACTGAAGAAGGCCGACGGTAGCTCCAACGTTCGGAACATCCAAACTCTAGAGCTCGAGCTCCAGGAGATCATGAAGGGCAAGTTCGACCACTTCATGCAGAAGGAGATCTTTGAACAGCCCGAGTCGGTTGTCAATACAATGAGAGGCCGTCTCGACGTAGAGAACAAGACGGTGACCCTCGGCGGTTTGAGATCGTATATTGCCACGATCAGGCGATGCCGACGCATTATATTTATCGCTTGCGGTACGAGTTATCACTCTTGCATGGCCGTGAGGGGTATCTTTGAGGAGCTTGCCGAGATCCCTATTGCGGTAGAGCTTGCTTCCGATTTCCTCGACAGAGAAGCTCCAGTCTTCCGCGACGACACGTGCGTCTTCGTTTCACAGTCGGGCGAGACGGCCGACTCTCTAATGGCTCTCCGTTACTGCTTGGAGCGTGGTGCGCTGACCGTTGGTATCGTCAATGTCGTGGGTTCTTCAATCTCTCTCCTGACACACTGCGGTGTCCATGTCAACGCCGGTCCGGAGATTGGTGTCGCTTCGACAAAGGCTTACACTTCCCAATTCGTGGCCATGGTCATGTTTGCCTTGTCTCTCAGCGAGGACCGCGCATCGAAGATCAAGAGACGAGAGGAGATCATCGATGGCCTATCCAAGATCTCGGAGCAGATTAGGGAGATCTTGAAGCTTGATCAGCCCATCAAAGAGCTCTGCGCCAGAACATTCAAGAATCAGAAGTCCTTGTTGCTTCTTGGCCGCGGTAGCCAGTACTCGACTGCACTCGAGGGGGCCTTGAAGATCAAGGAGATATCCTATCTGCACTGCGAGGCTGTCATGTCTGGTGAGCTGAAGCACGGTGTTTTGGCACTGGTTGATGAATCGCTCCCCATCATCATGATCCTGACGCGGGATTCCCTGTTTAAGAAGTCGTTGAATGCGTATCAGCAGGGTAAGTTCATGTCCCCTTGTCGGCTACGGACCATTAAATGCTAACTCACTCTAGTTGCTGCTCGTGGTGGTAAGCCCATCGTGATTTGCAATCCTGACGATGAAGAGTTCCGGGCCAGCCAGGCCGAGAAGATCGAGGTACCTAGAACAGTAGACTGTCTTCAGGGTCTTCTCAACGTCATCCCTCTGCAGCTGGTCGCCTACTGGCTGGCCGTCATGGAGGGTCTGAACGTCGATTTCCCTAGAAACCTGGCCAAGTCGGTTACTGTCGAGTAAAGCTGCCCAGCAAGCTTTACATGTCTTTGCAGGTTGCCCGACACAATTCTTAGTTTGGGGTTTCGACATTAACTGTGGCGTTGGCTTCAAAACAGGCGTTGCTTCATGGTTGGTGGTAGGCTTGGGATAACATATTAGCGTTCTTGTTAATTGGCACGGTTAGCGCAAAGGATCTCGGATGGATGATTAATCCCGGATTGGATCACTCGCATCGGACAGAGTGTGAAGATGCATACTTCAGAGGCAGGTTTCGCAGCCTGTGTAGGATGGAGATAATATGAATAAGAGCCAGGAGCAGGCAGACGACCTGGGCTGATGTATGTAGCCAAGTGATGATGATGAGATAGGTCAGTTAATAGTCTGGATGACTAAGTGAGAAATGGAGTAAAAGGGTTCCCTTTCCAGCCAACTCTTATCTTCACATGGACACCTCCGGATGCATACGTACGTTTAAACCTAGGTTGTCCTGTTGCATTCAAAACGTCCCAATTTTGATGTCTTTAAAGAAAGTGATTCTCACGACCAAAGGTTATACCGTACATCATCCTTGCATTCAGTAACTGGATCCAATGTTATATACATTCACATTTGTCGCTTCTGTTCGTTGCTTAATGAGACAGTAACCTCTTGTACGACCCCTGCCTAGACTTGTCTGTTTGATCGATGTCACATCGTTCAAGCTGCCCAGGCCCCACGGTGGAATGAAAGTGGTCGTGATCAACTTGAAGAAGGCTTCTATGTCCTCTCACTAGGCATGCTGATATAATTCATTTATCCGGTCGTTATTAACCCACGGTACGTTATCCTCTCAAGCGCCTATGTAGAGAGAGTAATCGAATAGTAGAGATAAAAGACCAAGAGCTCCGAGCATCCATCCATCCCTTTTCTACACATTCTGTGTGCCGTAACCCTTGATGCGGTCGGCAAAAGCCCAACTCTGGTTCTCCAGCTTCTCGTTCTCCTTCAGCTCGACGCCGTCCTTGGTCACAACGGCTATGGAGTACTTATCTAAGGAGCGAGCATCGCGGTAGAAGAGCACCTTCATGCATTCCTGGATACACTCGATAGCCTGTTCACGAGTGACAGAGGCGACGGCGGCCTCGTCGGGTACGAGACGACGCATGATGGGCTGGGCGAGCATGCTGCCGTAGCCGGTGGCGAGGGAGGGCGAGGTGAATGTGGTGCCGAGAAGGTCGGCGGCGGCGAGGAAAGGGGCGCCGTCGTCGTCGAGCCCGGCGATGAGAAGCGAGTTCCAGAGAGGGTCGAACTTGGAACGGCGGTGGTAGAGCAGCTTGGAGACGTACTTGTGCAGGTTGCGGGCGTTGAGCGTCGGCCGGGCGTCCGACGTGCTCGTCGTCCGCGTGTACGCCTCGTCGATGGCTAACTCGGTCAGGTGTCGGTCTAGGTATTGCATGTCCGAGACGTCGCCGCCGAAGCCGATGATGGACGAGTTGGCGAAGGTGCGGATACGCTTGACGTCTGTGAATCGGGCTAGGGAACCGTATGAAGCTGCAAGGGAAAGAGGGTCAGACGATATGTATGTCGTAAGAGGGGCCGTGTGGGATGGATATATATATATATGTAGATAGATACTACATACCAAGGTTATCGGCGGCCATCACTACACCATCTTTGTATTTAATGGCTATTACCGATGTTCCGGTGACGATGGGGGACTGCGTATGTTGATTCGGGCCGCTGTTCTGCATATATGAGGCATCGTAGGCGCCGTAAACGTCGTCTCTGGGCTATTACATTTCAAGAGAACTCGTGTCAGTTGTTGTCCGCACAAGTAAAGTCGTGGGGGGGGGGGGGGGGGGGGAAAGGTGGGCTTGGCTTACACGACCCCATGCTTGCGGTCTATGGTCCATTTTCTATGAGGCGGCTTGTTGAAGAATTTGGTATAAGGTACTGAATTTTCCGAGAGCGTGGGATGGCAGTTGGCGAATTCGTATAAAGCGGTGGTGGTACTGGTGGTGTGCGGGAGGTATGGAAATGAAGCTCTGAATTGAAGGGTTGACGTTGGAGCTTCAGGCTGCTGTAGCGCAGCGTTGGTGGACTGCGTAGCTGCGCGTCAGGTCTTCTGCCTTGCCGCATTATCAGTTAACTTAAGAGGTACCAGGGTACTTACCTATGTACATAGACTTCTTGAGCTAGCACTATATGACCCACCCGAAATAGGTACGGAGGTACATGAAGCTTTCACTGTTTCCATGTTACTATCAATATTATACATCAAATCATCACCATTGGCGTCTACGAATATCACCGACTGAACTATAATTGCTTTCTTGAATTTACGTGTACAAAGCCCAGCCCACATAAGAGCTAAATTCACAAATTTGCAACCAGCCTCTTTAAGGCGAAAAAATCATGGGTGGGCTAGTGGCTTATGAAAGTAGTGACGAGGAAGAAGAGGAAGTCAAGCCTCAACCTCAATCAAAGGTATGAGTGAATGTCACGCATTTATGTACTCGATTTGAGGCTGTATCTAGAGATGGACAGCACTGATTATGGTGAGGCCAGTCATTGCGGAAGAATGAAGCGCCCACGGCTGACGCAAATAGCACCCCGGGTATGATCTCTCCTTATTACCAATTTTCATTATATCTTCTCTTACTAACTCCGGTATCAGATACCCCAGTAAAAGCGGCAGACAACCTGCCCGAATCAGGCTCAAACGCAACAGATGAAGCACCAGACGTATATGGACCCCAAATGGGCCCAACAACATCAGGCCCAGAACTTCCACCACTAGAAGACCCAGACCCGGAAACAATGTCCGTGCCCGGCTCACCATATTCAGCCAACCGCGCCCTCCTGCGCAACCTGACCCTCCCTCCCGTCCCAGACATGGACATCCCCCCATCACCTCCAGGCTCACCATCCGCAGCGACGGGGAAGAAATTCGAAAACTTCCTCGAACTGAAGAAGAAAGGCGTGCACTTCAACGCCCGCCTCGCCGACAACCCGACGATGCGGAACCCGGCGTTAGTAGATAAGCTCCTCGCCTTCGCCGACCTGGACCATCGTGACCAGTACCGGAATACCCTTGCTGCCGATCTCTGGGATCCGGACGCGTTTCCCCGTCACGCGTATAAGGAGCAGCTGAGGCAGAGTCAGAGCGATATTTCCCAGGCGAGGGCTAGGGCTCCTGGTGCGCCTGTGAATTTTGTGGTGTCGGAGACGACGCCCGCGGTTGCGCAGGAGGGAAGGGCTGCTCAGGTGCCTAGTACGGGGAGGCGGAAGACTAGGTTCGATACGTGAAGGGCTTTAGGAGGGTGGGTTATTTGGACGCTTGAGGAACGGAGAGCTGGTATTTTATAATACATAGTAGATAATCATTTACAATATATAATAGAGGAAGCGGTCCTTTTCATAAACCTGCCAGTAGGCTTTGCCGACTCGAATGGAGACGTAGGTACCAAGGGAAGATCTGGGAAATTTTCACATGAGCAACGGTATTCATAAATAGAATGTCACAAGTATACATTGTAGTGGCTATAGGACACAGGAAATGTGCTAATGCTCACAGACTGAATTGCCTGCGGCTATGGATATACAATTTTCATCATCAAAAGAGTGTAGTTGTTTCTTTGTTCTCCACCCATTTCTTTCCCGTCTGAAGCAGTCATTTCCCGGAACGCCATGCAAATCTCGTATCTAGGCTGTGACCCCGTATCTTCCCTGGGCCCGATCACATTCTTCCAAAAATCGATACACGCCCTCCAACCCTTCAAAATCCTCCGAACAGTGTTCACCCGAACTATCAGGCGGCGACATGGTTTCATACCCCTCCGGATCTGATGTGGATAACCACGGACTGGCACCAATATCGGTGAAGCCTTCAAACAACTCGTGGGCATCGGGGAAACTCTCTTCGGAGCATAAAGATTCGCGAGATATATCTCGTTCCGTGGTATATCGGGTGTCGGGCGCGTAAGGGAACTTCAAAGCTATGGGTGCACCCGTCTGGGCGTCAAAATCCGGGTCCTCACGCACGATACCCCTCGTAAGGCCGAGGTCGTCACATAATGATTCCACCGTTTCGACATCAACGCCAGGGAACCGTACGCGTAAAATGTGGCCCTTTTCAAGTTGGATGGGGAGATCCCCTAAAATTGAAATCCTCTTGATATCGGCGAGTGTAGAGGTGAGATCTTGGAGAGCTCGGGCAAAGTCGACGGATAGAACATCGAGGAAACCTTCGGTGTTCAATGTGGCGGCATCGAGCTGAAGTGCCTTGACGCCGGCCGACGGATAGGGGAATCCACCAACGAGAGGGCTGAGAGAGGTGATGACCGGGTTTAAGCGGAAGTCCACGTAGGAACCCGCAGTGTGGTGGGGCACAGCGGCCATCTTGCGGGATGCCTCATCTTGTAGAGCTGACACAGCGCGATATCGCTTCTCGCCGCGTGGAGTAAGACCATCGAATTGTACTTTTTGTCCCGAAATCCAGAATGCACGCACAGCGGCTGAAACGTTCTGCATCACCTGGGCCTGGGCTGCCGGAGCGTGCGAGAAATACCGAGCCCCGCCAATGCGTCCCGATCCAAGACCATAACCGCCGGCCGTGCGGGGCAATACGCCGCCGGTAAGATTCGGTCGCAGAGTGCTTGCAAACGGAGCACGTCCGGTACTCTGGGAAACGGCTCGACCGGTCCGTGTATTGAGGAACTTGGATCGGTCAACTCGGGAGACGTCACCGAGGCGGCCGGTGCTCATAAAGCGACGCACGGCGGCGTCGATGCTCTTGTAGGTTGAGTTTGTCGAATGCCATCTTCGGTTCTTGTTCTGGCGTAGAAAGGCGGCTGGATGGATAGGATGTTGCGGTTGTGCCCGTACATAGGCAGGTTCGAGCGCAGCGTTGATAGGTCGTGTCGCATTAGTCACCTTGCTCCGTATGAGCTTGGTCGCCTTGTAGGCGGCGGAACGGGCCAGCCGGAGGGCTAGCGGCGCCCATATGCCACCTATTTGGGCAGACATCTTTTCTCAGTTCGTATCTCAGAATAATATCTGAGGTACGGCGAACATGGGAAAAGTTGAGTTGGGAAAAGAGAGAGGAACGTCAGCGAAGGCCGGTGATGACTTACAGCTCTCTTAAGCCCCGTTCCGACTGGTTGCACAGGTGGGGCTCTACGTGGGATACGTGGGAAGTGGCGACTCACTGGCGAGCTAACTCGATACGCAAGGGGAAGGAGTGTGGCTGTGCATAGATGGCACTTGCCACACCAATCTCTCGTACCCCACCAAACTGCCAAGCTGCAGATAATGTGCTAGTGGAATTTGATTGGCAGATAGACCAATCAGCTTGGGCATTCGATTAGACCCGCTCAGTTCCTGTCTGCTATATTTTCTCGAGCAAAACAATTTCTAGCTTTCTTCCTCTCACAGCTTCACACTTTTTTTGCTGCGAGCAATTCTGTTCTGGGTACAGCGTCGCATTGTTTTCTTGCAACATGTGATCGGATTCCTTCCTGTTTTCGAAACTTTCTTTTCTTACCGGTACGAATTATGATGATTGGATGGTATGTCTGCACCTTTCCCCAGTTTCTGCGATATCCCTTCGCGGTTTGCCGTGATTACCAAAACTTATTGAACAATCCAAATCTTACCACATCATGGGGATATTCTGCTTATTATAGCTCCTGAGCAAACAACTACCTTGGACATCGTCTTCAAGACTTTGGCGCATCATCAGCTAACCCAAATTTCAATAGGCCCTTGATGTCATGATTCATGCGCTCCCCGATATTTATCTGTATTATGTAAAAGGTATGCTCATTATTGTCTTGCTATTGCTTCCCATTTTCCTCCCGAGGGATGATGAAATATACGACAACCTAGGAATTCCTCTTTCCGAATACACGATGTCGATTTGTTTAGTTTCAGCCTTGTCTGACCTCACCTATCATATCCTCTTACGAGTGACAACTTTCGCTGCAATCAGTCGCGCTAACTTGCCCTCTTCAGGTACGCTATCAGTTTGCTCCAAACACTAGCCTCAACATGACGATACTTTGAACGAACGGGCGGACATAACGAACCCACATACCTACTCTCGCAAAAACAAGGCCGTACAACCCTTGGAGGGTAGACTATGTGGTCTTCTTGTTGAGACTTCGTCAACTGATTGTGCTCTATGATTGCCGTCGCTGTTCAGCTCAAGAGTTTGTACGATGTACTAACAGCTGTGGTTAGGTAAATCTTGAGCTCGTTCTTCTCTCCATCCTCTTAAAATGATGAACATTATTCACACTGTTTGACCCTGTCCAATGGATACGGGAATGAACATTAAAACAAAACTTCTGATTTAATGAGGTATGACCACCAGTCCAAGCTTGTTGTGTGTGTGAAGACAATGCTAATACCACGAATAGCCTGATAATCCACATCAAACTCGCATATTTGGCCACGGAGTATCAACATTGACTGACTCCCTGATGTTGACTAGGTGATCTTGAATTCCCCTTAGCCTTGTCAAGTAGAACAACTGCGACAGTAAGTTTAATATCAGTGTGTGCCGGCGTGTATTCCTGATCTCATCTCGCTAACTAGTCCGTTCCAGTTCTACATGTGTTGTAGCTTGGTTGCATATACTTGGTGCTGTCTTGATAAAAAGTTGAAGCTAGGTGGTTATAGAGTGGCCTAATATATAATATCAACTATCTTCTACCATTCTAGCTGTGTCCTACTTGTGAATACCTACCGTCTATGTGCATGCTTGTTCTCGTTTGGAAGTTGACCTATTTTATAGTTGATCGGTGCTAGTGAAACACGACCGTACTCCGTTTTTATCCAAGTGGAGGAGCTACCTCAATTTCGTGCCGTCCATTGCTGGTCTGGTGTATACAGTATACTGGATGCTTTATGAGGGGGCGATTGTTCTAGTGCCAGTCAGCGGCCACCATCCTTTTCACCAAGTTGGAGATGGTCTTCTGGTCAGGACTGCGGGGTAAATAGCAGCAACAATACTGCAACAAGACGGTTGATTTGGCGACAATGGGAATTACTCTTGATGGTGTGGTTCGGAACCGGTCTGGACCCGAATCAGATCAAAGTTGGACGATTGCCAACGCTTGTCAACGCTTGCCGGGATCATTTTATCAAACCCTATTGGTGAGGTCATCAAAGAGGCGCCCTTGCTAACCACTGACGTCTCTTGTCTGAATCTCTGAGACACAGCATCACAGTATGTGCTCCGTGAGATCGACAGTACGAGTGGTTGATCTGGAGGAAGCTCCCTTTAAGCTTCCACTATCGATCGCGGCGGAAGGTGCGGTGCTTTGTCAAGATCATGATATTAAAAAGGCTGTTCCTTCCCTTTTCCCCCGCTTCGTAAAAGCTTATATATATATATATCTTGTTCATTTATATATTCTACATACCTATGTGTCCTATCTGTCTGTATATATGATCAGTCATACGACAAGTATTCATAATCAGGATTTCATTCTACCACCTTTTACCTATTCAACCCAATACAATAACCACTCTGACAAGATGGATAACTCCAAGTCTGCCGCCGCCGGTACTGCTCAACAGTCGACTACTACTACGGGTACTAGACGGGTGAGTTCTTCTTTTCTATTCTTTCTTCTCGACTCGACTTGACTTCACTTGACTTGACTTGACTTGCTATCATAGAGAGCAAGCATGTAACAAGAAAAGGAAAAGACACACAAGACTAACCAATCAATCACACAAATTGAAAAAGGGATCCGGTCCATCCTACGAAGGTCTGATGAACTATAAACGTTCCAACGACCCCAGCTCCGTGGCCCGTCGTGCCAGTCTGCATGAACAAGGGCCTCCGCCTGGATTCTTTGGATCCATGTGGCATAAGTACGTTTTTTTTTTCTTCTTCCTTTGTCCTCAATCTACCTATCTAACAGTCCTATTTTTTTTTTTTTTTTTACCTACCCTACCCGGGTTACACTTGTTATTCCTTTTGATCCGTCCAGCCGCCACTTACGTATCCATTACATCGTTTTTCTCCCGGTTCCTCTTTTTCTTTTGCTTGCGAGTCATTCGTTCACGTTCAATGGCTAATCAATGATGAATGATGGAATTGTAGCTTTACTCGTGGATCTACTAGTCCGACGAAATAAATATATGATAAAGGCGGACAGAAAAAAGAAACAAAGAAGAAAAGAAAATGTAAGAAATAGTGGTTGGAACAAAGGACAACATATTGAGTTGGGCTCGTCATCATCAACTACCAAGTTTTGAAAGGTTGCTCCTCAAGAACTAAAACGGGCTGGTCAATCAACAATACCGATGGACGAGGAAGATGTTGAAACTCGAATTGTACTACTATCTCACTACGTCGCAATAATTATCAACCTCTTCATGTTTCCTTATGCCGGCGGTTTCGTTCACGTCAGCGACTTGGTAGTCAGTTGGAAAGGAGGGATACAGAGGTATTGCATATCTCTTTGTCTCGCCTTTTTCCTAATCCTCATCTTTATCAGGCGTATTCCCTTATGTTACATCATAGGCGGGAAATGAATTGCGATGGAGCTGATCATGGTTACGTGGTGACCCTAGTAGGTTGGTCATTTATAGATGGCGAGTTGGTTTCACAAGACACAAAACATCTAAATGGAAGGCAAAGGCCGACTTGTATTATACGACTATTTTTAGCTATGATATTGAATAGTAGAGATTCCAGAGGCCTCTCTTGGAAATGAATAGGATATTCACCAGCCGGTTGCCCTCCGTTGCCTATTTTTTTTTTTGGGTTGGGGAATATTGTACTGTTCTCCCCTTGAATTTTTTTTTGTCGTTTTATTGTTTTCTGCTGCCTTCCCCCAGTTTCGAATCGCTATGGGGGCGCTGGGCATAAAGCAACGGCGTCAGTTACTGCGAAAAAACAAAAACCAACGCGCCCGGATGAATTTTTTTTTGATCAGCTGGGGGCTTTTGAGACAGGACGAGCGAACTCGAAAACCCCTGTCCCGTGAGAGACGCGACCAGCCCAGCCCCAAGAACAGACATATTGTTGGCTCGGGTGTCATTCCCGATATCCGCACAGTTCTCATTGTCACCTTGCCTCTTCCCTACGCCAACCCGGGAGCTTTTCCGCCTGCACCCCATACAAATAAAAGGAAAAGAAAAAAACCAAAATCCAAAAAGCGCTAGGGGTTGCAGAGAAAAAGTGGCGGTGACGGTTGGGTCGTGCGTAGGGTAGGGTTCTCCTCGGCCGAGTCCGAGACGCTGGCTCCGGAGCAAAGTAGCTTCTGCCGTGGTTAGAAGGAGCTTGTGAAAGGAAATATGTCGGACTCCTCTCTTGAGGAAGACAAGCTCCTCCGTCTAGCATGCTGCCCTTACTATCGCGCTTATCTCCTTCAGAAAGAACCCAAGGCAAGATGACTGCTGCGCATTTCCTGATGATTAAGACCGGTCAAGATCCAGCGTCAATAATATTACGGAATGCGCCACCGGAATGCGGCTCGTATGCCAGCACCCCGGGTGCAGAAGTCAGCCGATCCTGATAGTGATATGATTGCTTTTCGACGGCTCAACCAAATATGAACAAACGACCGCGGCGAGTGTGCCTGGTTGCGGTTGACGTGCAAGACATACCTAGCTCCCCACCCAGGCATCAACGGGGCAACGATCCGTAACAACCGTCCCTCCGTTAACACATGGAGCCCTTGCGGCTCTCTGTAGTCTCTTGTTACCAAGAGGCCACACATTTACAAGGTGTGGATGAACCGTACTCGTACTCGTGAGCAACACTCGGAACCCCTTTCAAACGTTGGGTATGTTCCGAGCAACATCTAAACACGTTTATTAGCCACCATGGAACTTCCGAGAAACACGGGGGACTGAAACTTTACCATTAAACTTTGCAGCATATCCAATGGATGCCGCAGGTGATCTTGGCAACACTGCTGTCGACTATCCGACAAGGGATCAAATCCTGGTCGGATCATCTAGTCATGGACAGCATGTCGCCCGTCAACGAGAAACGCGTGAGTTCATGCACTCGTCATCACTTCAAACGCGTTCCAACAAAGGCCTTTTACACGTCTTGCCCAGGACAAATCCTTCATCATGCCATAGAGCCAAGCCTTTACTTGGCTTAGAACTCGGCTTGAAGAACCGTCTACGTCGTGAATCTCGTAAGTGGTAGAGACACGTAGCACAAGGCAGTTTAAGGGTCATACCGAGGACCGAGTCGTGAATACCGCCATGTTCATCGACTCCATAGGCCTTTTAACGTCTCTGCCTAGGACAACGTCGTGGATCATCCATTTCCACGCACTGATAGGCCTTTTAAGGTCACTGCCCAGGACCACGTGCGACCGGTATAGACCCCTGTGGACGATTCATTGTTGAGAGATGGAAACGACGTGTACCAAGCCCGAGGAATCGCTCTGGCTATGTGTCTGTGGTCGTAAAATTTGATGTCCCGTGTTTGTCTATGCTGTAGGTGGTTGGAGGAAAATCCGTACTGACGACGTCACGCCAACTTCATGAATGACTGTGTCCATATCGAAGTCAGTTCTGGAGACGAAACAACCCCTATCTCAGCCGAAGAACTAGCTACAACGTACCTCAATGTTCCCCCATGGGAAAGAATATCCGGCTAGGTTTTCTGGTCAACGACGGATTCGTGGATCATATGTGGCATCATGTAAGATTCTTGTAGGTTCGTCCTTGCTCGGCCGTGTATTGACGTGTCCGCCCTGATCGAGTGTCCCGGTATCGCAGTGGATCATGATATCCATGGTATCGATGGGTCGAGGGGGCCGATGGTAGGTAGCATCAATCTGAGATGACGCCTATAATCAAGGAGCCGAAGCCCTGGGATTGTAACAGTGACAGGGACTGCGAAGTAAATTCATCCGACTGTGACTCGTCCGGCTAGAGATTTCGTGCTAAAGGACGAAGCTCCTTCATCCGACCACCGTTATTGTTGCCGGCCGGTGGGAAGGTTAGATATGTTTTCCGCATTCTGAAGTTTGAATAGGCTTATGTTTGTTTAAAAATGAAGTATTGCCCGTATGTGTAACGGTATATAGGATTGGAAATATTACGAAATGATATAAAATGTCCAGGCATGGTATCCAGCCATACATTAAATTATTGGAGGATGGGAATAAAGATGTTGAAGATTGTGAGAAATAGAGGGAGAGGTTGGTTTACGAGGGGCGGCATTTGGGGATCCTTATATAGGTTTCGAGTTTGCGGTGTACAAAGTTAATTTCAATTTTTCAATCACCCGCTTCCGTTTTAATATGACTGCCTACTCGTATCTAGGCAAGCACAAGATGAAAACAAGAAAGTTCGTATAAGTAAATCTGATATAGTAGGCATGTCTGTGTAGTACACTTGCCCGGTCTATATATAAAATAAAAACAGCCGGTAAGAGCTTATCAGACAAAGTTCTGGTAAACGAAGACTTGTTGGTTTCGGGAAGGAGGGGGGGAGCGCGGGAGGGGGACTCCTAGCCTAATTAGGTGCTTACGTGTAGATAGTACCTACCTAACCCGTAGAACGAGCGTCCATTCTTCTGTCCAACTTTCTCCCCGGCCTGAGCAGTCCCGGCCCAAGTCCACGTCGCCGTCAGGTCCCGTCACATAGTGTGTAACCCCTACCTAGTAATATTTCACGTAGTTACCTATCCAGGCTGGTGGATAACAAACGCGACTGCTAGTCAGATCGGTCGGAACGAAGGGGACTTGATTTTATCGCATCTTACGTGTACCACTACCTGCACACCGAGTTCATGGCACCGACTACTCGTACTCGTAGGTTGGCACGCATACTTTATTTACCGGTATGGTCTTAACATACATTACCGTGTAGTGCCCCTAATAGGAGACGATTACCGTAATAATCTAAGCTTTTGGCACCGTTTTAAAATTTTTGTAACCGTCTTTATAATTTAAAATAATTATAGTAATGTTTTTTTATAGTATACTGTCTTTTTTAATTAGATAGTCTTTTAATAGGTATAATTTCTAAAAATAAAAACAATTTTAGGCTAAATAAAACGGTCTTAGCTGGCTAAAAATAGTTTTTGTAGCTAAAGTAGTTTTTGCTAGCTAAAGTTATTACTAACCTATTCTAGACCTATTTACTTACTTACTTATATATATAATATAGCTTATACCTATATAGTATATTTTATACTTAGTTAGCGCAGCTATTCTAATACCTTTGCAGCTATTCTAACACTTTTGTAGCTATACTTATACCTTTGCAGCTATTTTAATACCTTTGTAGCCAATTTAGCTAGACCTACACCTTTGCAGCTAACCTTTGCAGCTAACTTTTGCAGCCGACCTTTGTAGCTAATTTAATTAGACCTATACCTACGCAGCCAAACCTATACCTACACCTTTGTAGCTAACTTAATTAGACCTACACCTACGCAGCTGACCTAGCTAAAGAAAATCCCTGCTTGCGCGGCCGGATTTAGCTATACTAAGGGCCAGCCTGCGTAGCTAAATTAAGCTATACTTATACATATACTTATACCTATACTTATAACTACAATTGTAATTGTAATTGTAATTGCTTTTTTAAACACCTAAGGTATAATAATAATTAACCTTTTGCGCATATATATAAAATAACCTGCGTAGTATAGTAGTTAAGTACTTAGTATATAATAATAATGTAATATATATAAACTACTAGTTTAAACCTTAACCTTTGCAAAAAAAAAAAAAAAAAAAAAACCCTATTAAAAATGAAATATAGTATAAATAGTAGTAATAAGTTAAATATACTGTATACATATAGTATAAAATATAGCTATAAAATATTTCTTTTTTAATTTATAATTTTTTTTAAGACGGTCTTTATTTAGAGACGATCTTTAAAGTAACAGACTGTCTTAGAATTAGTACTGTCTTTGCTATAGGACGCGCAGCTGATTATGTCTGCTTAGAGATCGTCTTACGATTTGGAGATCATTACCGTGATCGTCTTATATAGAGGGTGCTACACGGTAATGTAGGTACCTACTGGCCGCTGATAAGATATGAGCGTCGGTCGAATGTGACTTTACTTTTACGCGATATCCGTCACGCGATATCCTTTACGAGTATGCGAAAGGTGGAAAACATAGGTCGGACCTACCATATACGAGTAGTTACTCGTAGTAGGGATAACGCTGTCGATTGCTATTGCCGATTTCGCACCCCTTCCGAACCTCATACACATACGAGAATTAGGTACCTGCAAGGTTAATATTTTGATGCATTTTTGCGTCTTTGAACAGGTACTTACCTTAGGTACCTTACATTACCCTGGTCCCTTGTATGAGCCGTGGCTCTTTCCTATACGCATATACCTAGTAAGAGGTCGTAATATCCAGACGCAAAGTCTTGTATGATCAGGGACCACCTGGGCACTTGGGCTATGCGGTAAGTGCCTCAAGTAAATATTTTTGTTTTTCATAGTATGCAAAAAGGAAAGTGCAGCGCAAAGCGCAAAGGAATGTTCTCGGCCGAACGCCTACTTATCTACAGCCTTTGCCCGTTTCAACATTTGAGAAACAGCCACAACACCTGAGAAGCAAACCCGGTAATAAAAAAGAACACCCCCCGATCCAATGCCAAATATCCGCGTCCAACCATCAAGGGTCAATCTCATCGATACCGGGTGGTTTTTCTTTATAATCGGGCCTTTGCTTGCCTCGGGAGTTGAGACCCCGCGGTGTAGTATTCATGCCAAATGACGCCGAGGACGAGGCTGGAATATTCTCGATTCCATCGTCACTGCAAACGTCGATATCGACGTCGCCGGGATCACGGGCTGGAGCTGGGAAAGGCAAAATATCGAGGGGGGTTACATGCATCCTCGCTACTGGTGCCTGTGACGGCCCCGCCGAAGCCTTTGCCGTTGTGGTGGTGTGTCGCCTGTGCTGATTCACCGGCGTCTCGGGAGCTTTTCCTTTATTAGGAGATACCTGGGGGATCTCTGGTGATGATACGAAGAGGCTGGTAGACGAAGACCCAGCCCTACAGCCTCGGTGGTCTTTGGACAAGTTTTCTAAGAACGTTTCAGTCAACCATTCCAGCAGCCCAGCATCCAGCAGTCCAGCTGCAGATCTTGACTTACGTTCAGCGGTCGCGCCCTCGACTGAGTGAGTATTCGTCAGCCATGTTTCAAATCTTTTGGTTCAAATCGGACCAGGGGGAATAAGTACCTGGGATGGCAAACTTGTCGAATATCGCCGATTCTTCTAACGACACTTTATGCCCTGCCCATTTGAAATGCTCCGAAGCCAGCCCATCCGCGAATGGATACGAGGTAAACACGATAGGGGCATCGATTCTCACGTCTTTCTTGCACTTTCTAAAATTGCAGCGGAGGACGAAAAACCCTTCACAGTCCTTGTACCTGAAGATGCACTCATCGTCGCGTACCGCCCAGAGCTGTATAGGCTTCCTTATGGATACCTTACCGGTTGTCTGATACGTATGTTAGTGCGTTAGAGGAGGCAAGAACCGAGTCCTTTAACGACTTGAGTTCGCGAAGGAGGATTTCACCTGAGATGTCCTCTTAGCTCTCTTCTTCGGAGCGGGACACGGCTCATCCTGCTCCGAGGCCCTTTTGTTATGGGGACCGGACACGGATCCAAGCACGGGACTTTGTGACCTGTCAGCCGTAGTGGGTGCGTATACCGGTTCTGCATTGGCATCTACCAGGGCCGGTTTCGCAACCGGTCCCGACGTCGGTGCGGGAGTAATGGGGGTCACGGATGCCCCCCCGCCTCGGAATTCCTGTAGAAGATCGTCGAATAGTGTATCGAGCGTCTTGGGCAGCTCGTCTCGTATGATGCGGAAAACGCCGTCCAATATACCCTCGAATATGTGTTGCATTCCACCGGTGAATTGTTGACCGTCTGGGTGCCCTGGCGGGAGCGCCGCATCTCTCATGGCAGCAACTCGTGCGAATGCCTCGTCACGAAGTCCCTTCCTAGCGAGGGCGGCCACGGTGTCGGCGGCACCGGCCGCCAATGCTTCGACTAACCCGGCATTGCTCATTGCAGTTGTCTTTGTGTGTCCTTGGCGTGCCAGGTTTGGCTTTGCAATGCAATTGGTATTTTTCAGGTTATGTGTTGATATGGGCTCGAATAGGAGGTGGCGAACAAGCGTTATCACCAACGAGGCAGGGAATAGTGATCTATTTATGATCTCACGACAGGAGCATGACGATGGCCAAGGTATATCCTAAGCCGTCAACCTGTACTTGCATCGCCTAGTGACTCTGGTAAAGGTACTCTATTAGGGGTATGCAGACAGATGCACATGGTCACAATTGGATACACACGGACACAATTGGACATGGGTGGACAGAAATGGACACAGGTGGACATGAATAGACAACAATAGACTACAAGAACATGGCCCCAAAATCTGGGCGTGGAAGATTCCAAAAGGCGGCCTCTTGGCTCAACAAACCCCCTCAAGGCCGCTGTTGGTAGCAGCTGTGCCAACTTGCATGAATTCCGTTTCAATCGTCTCTGTACGTTTACAGGTCTGCAAGATACAAAGACAGCCGATGTTTGAAACATTCTGAGATGGCCGTTTTCCTAACCAGGTCACGGCGCTTAAAAAGTGGTCACATTCCGGACTAGAAACCGTGGTAAATAGGTAGGTAAGTATTACCGGAGCAGCATCCCCGGCACCTGGCCCAATTATCGGTCGCTTGACTTTTAGAATGCTCGAGTCTTATAGAAACTAGGAGACGAGAAGCGTACATCTCGAGCGATGTTGGCCAATCGTAAATTCTGTTATATGCAGGTTGCGCGGCCGTGCGGTTAAAGAATGTTACGAGGCCGACCTGGCCGCCAAGACTGCCAAAAGTCGGATTACTTGTACGTACGAGTACACAACAATCTTTCAAGAGCCTATCCTCAGAGACAGCAAATCTTCCGAATACAGGCTTACTTCATATCTCAGTTAGTACCTATTGTTGGCTGTTTGAACTACGTTAAACATGTTTGAATTAGCTGATTTAGTCCTGTTGACAGCATCTGAAATCGAGACATTCCCTAGTAAAGAATGGCTTGTCTTTTATATTAGGCCATGGCCTATCAACAATAGCATTTCGCTTCACGTTAATATCGTCTTCTTCTAACAATTCCACACATAATAATGACTGTAGCCGTAAGACCAAGCTCTTTAGTCATCCCGCACCCATCGCCAAGAAGCTGAAAATGGAATATGCGGCATGAAGCATAGCCGTATATAAGTGAGTCTGACTGGTAATGACGTTTTATATACGGCAATGTCAGATTCGCAACATCTACTTCCCTGAGAAACTTCCGAATACATGTAGTTATGAGGGCGTCCTATCCTGTAGTGGGGAGTACTCGTAGGTTGTAGACATCTTGAGCGGGCCAGCTCGGACAAGTCGCCGGGCTACGGTATTGGCGTATATAGCTTGCAAAGCCGAAGCGGTTCCGAAGATGACATGTCATCTGTAATCGAATACCTACTCAGATACATACACACCGAAGATATGAAGGATACTGTATATAAGATCTGAAAATGGCCCATGCCAAGCAGACTCGTTGCTGCTTCGAAAAAGGAAAAAAAAAAAAAGACATATATCAACCCCCAAAACAAGACTTAGATCGAACTATGTATCTTACCAAGTCAACTTGCACGTACTACGGAAGTTTATCAAACAAACATGACATCCACCATCCACCAACCGCCAACCCCCGGGTCCATTCTACGAAGAAACAAGAATAGAAAAAGATGACAAACCGACCATCAACCCATGCTCCGAAAGCGAAATTCAAGCAGCAGAACCGCCGAGCGAACAACCACAAGTAGTAGAAGAGAGCAACAAATACAGCATCTACACGCCCTTTCAAAAGAAAGCCATCATCTTCGGCGCTGCCGCCGGTGCCCTTCTCTCACCTCTGTCGGGGCAGATATACTTCCCCGGCTCTCCCCGCTCTTGCGCGCGATTTACATGTCTCGGTAAATCAGATAAATCTGACTGTTACGACTTACATGGTAACATATCTATCTATCTTTCTTTCCATCTATCCATGTAAGAAAGGCTTGTTTCGTTTGCTTATATAGGTACACGAGTGTCTAGATCATCATCCAAGGCATAGCCCCCATGTTCATCGGTTCCCTAGCCGACACGGCAGGCCGCAGAACCGGCATACATCCTCTGTTTCATAATCTTCATCATCGCCTGCGTCGGCTGTGCGCTCGCTCCCAACTACGGCTCGCTCCTCGCCCTCCGCGCACTCCAATCTGCCGGGTCGAGCGCCACTACCTATATCCCTATGCCAGGCCGTCGTTTCGGACATTATCACGGCTGCGGAAAGGGGGTCATATGTGGGATTTACTTTCCTGCCTAATGTTCTCGGCCGTACTACCATTGGTCCTGTGTTAGGGGGTGTTATCTCGCAGTATCTTGGCTGGAGGTGGATTTTCTGGATCCCGGGGATTTCGGCCGGGGTTGTTCTCGTGGTGTTTTTGTTTTTCATGCCGGAGACTTGTAGGCTTATTGTCGGGGATGGATCTGTTCGTCCGCATAAGTTTTATAGGACCTTTTTCGATTTGGGTAAGGATGTTTATAAGCGAAAAGTTGGCGTTGGTGTTGTTGTTGTTGTTGTTGTTGCGCAGAATACGGAAGAAGAAGAAGAAGGAAAAAAGAGGAGTGATGATCTTCGCATCAAGAAACCTAATCTGATTAGGACTTTGACGATATTCTTCGAAAAAGAAATGTTCATCCTACTCAGTACGTACTTAAACATTCCATCCTATCCCCCTTTTCTTGCGTGAAAAACTAATCTGATTTTTTTTCAACAGTGTACAGCGGCCTAATCTATCGTACTCCGGCTTCTTCGCCATAGCAACCTCCATCCCGCCACAATTCTCCCTGCACTACGGTTTCGACGGACTCCGTCTCGGACTGATATACATCCCCTTCGGCCTCGGGTCCATAATCTCCGTGATATTCGTCGGCCAACTCCCCAACAACAACTACCGTCCGTCGTCACTGCCGAAACCTCAACATCCCCTACGACCCTACCCGCGAATCATCCATGACCGACTTCCCCATCGAACGAGCCCGTCTACAAGTCCGCCTCCCATCCATAATCCTCTTCACATTCCTCCTCCTACCTAGCATGGGGATTGGTCCCTACAATATCGCGCCCGTCTAGCCGTTGAGATTTATCTTACTTTTCCTAGCAGCCGGTGTTTCGTCGACGGGCTTCTCGAATCCGTTGGCTACGCTTATTGTGGACCTGAACCCGCGCGAGGCGGGCGCTGCTTCGGCGGCGAATAATGTTACGAGGAATTTGTTGGGTGCCGCTACCACGGCTTTTGTTAATCCCTTGTTGGATGCTGTTGGGGCTGGGTGGGTGGGGGTTTACGATCCTGGCGGGGGCGAATGTGGTTTTTTTTTTCGCCGGCTGTTTGGGTCGTTATGCCGAATGGGGTTAGGTGGAGACGGGAGGAAGTGAGGAGGAAGGAGGAGAGACTGAGGGAGGAGGGGGGGGATGTGGTTGCGGTTGCGGTTGCGGTTCCGGATGCTGTGTATGCGACGGATGGGGAACAAAGGGGTGGGTGACGGCCGTCTCGGTGTAAAGAGGTTTGAATGTGGAATACTCCGGTAATGCTTTGGTTACCCGGATAGGGAATATAGAATGGAATGGGCATTGGAATAGATAGGTGGTTTAGAGTTTGCTTACTCGTTAGGTACGTATGGAGGTACATCGCATATTGTTCGGTTCGGGCCGGGGTTAGGTTCACTTCTAATTGGGTAGGTGTCACGTTGACACGAAGCCGGAGCCGACTCGGCTCGGCTCACAGTTTGCTGTAATTATCACATCATTTTTGTTCCAAGGTACCCAATTTATTCCGCATCGGAATATGACCAAGATTAAACATTAATTCAATTCGAACAAGACTCTTTACAATCTCAGGCCTAGGGGTAGCTAGATAATAATCTCACTATTGAACGTAAGAAATATGATTCTTCGTGCCCCAAGTTTACTCGGCTGTCCCAAGAGACAGATAAACGTTCGGCTCGCCCAGGTTCCTGACCTACTCCGGAGGCATTAAGCGCACTATATACCGTATCTGCAAGAATGTGTATACCACGCGAGGCCTTTGTCGGCTAACGAGGCCAGACGCTAGTTCAGTGGTGTATTCTTACTACTAACTCGAGACTTAATGAAGTCTGCGAAGACTAAGTGACGAGGTGAAGAAAGGGGGTGAACGCATGTACCAGTAATAAGTCGCTATCGGGCGGAAGGGAGTAAGACCGGGACAGATAAGGTACCTACATAGTGGAGATCTATTATTATCGCTGTCCGAGTATTTGCTCAAAAGGCCGAAGATCCCAAGGTCACTCAGTGGCCCCTTAGATAGCAGACAATCCAATGACACCTGCAGTAAGCAAAGAGAATCAAACGAGATGAAAATTCGACGTCTATTTATTATTGTTATTGCACAAGGAGGGAAGGTTTCTCTGAGAAGCAGAGGTGGGTCTCCCCATCTACGGCATCATACCTAGTCTACACCTAGCGTAGCTGCCGACGGGAGCTGGTGTTAGGTTCGAGGCCTATGACAAACGCGCCAAACTCAAGAGACGCCGGTGTGAAAGAATCTTCAAACGGGCCGTGATGTGCAACTCGGTCTTCGAGGCGAAAGATCAATCGGCGTGGCTTGAGGCGGGAAAGTCTGCGTCCGCCGTCTTCCTTAGTCCCGAAGTACGGAATTTAGTTCCGATAACCAATTTAGACTGTCGTTGCGGGTGGTCTATGGTCATCGAAGGTGAAACGAGCTGCCCACCATGTTTCCGTACCTATGATAGATAGAACTGTTTAACCGGCGACCATTTTTACATCTATTACACAGACCCACAAGTCCAGGCTAGTAAGCAAACGCCACAAGCACAGCCACAACCTTCATGGCATAAAACTTGTCAAGGGGCAGGCAGTTTACATCTTGTTCTACAGCTACACGTATAATCTTACCGTGCCTACTTACTTACCCATTTATCACTACTTTATTCTGCGAAGAACCTAGAGTTAAACTGATGTACATACAAGTCATATAATACAATTACGCGTATTACTTCTATTGGCCGGGTTTGACAATCAAGTACCGTATCTTGTCTTCTGCCGTATGAGTATCACTCTATAAGGACATGGCAATCTAGTCACTATGGCAACGATTCCAAAGGTTGTCCTTAAACGTCCAGAGGATTTTTACCTCTGGAACCAAGTCACTAAGGTGCTGGGCCGGGAATAACAAATGTTATGGGGCCTCTACCACCACCTATGGCAAGGACGGAGCGACAAAAAGCGACGAACATGATTCTCCTCATCGGCGTACCAGCGGCGGCCAAGGCAACCGGCGTGGAAACAGGAATAAACGACCGAGGAGGGACACATACGACTCTGAAAGCGTCTGTTTAGCATGTGAAGGATCTCATAACCTTCCAGACTGCTGGTATATATTTCCAAACAATGCCCCTAAGGACTTTAATCCTCATCCATCAATTAAAGGATATGTCAGCTTGAGGCGGAGGACAAACGAAGATCTTGCCAAGAAGATAGAGGCCCTTCAAGCATTAAAGGGAACACAAAAGAGGTTGAAATCAACAGAATGAGAAGAGCTACTTGTAATTAGGCCAGCTTGTTTAAGACAAATAGGTCTACCCTTAGAAAAACTCTAATCCTTAATGAAAACCCCCCGTATATATTCAATCTAATTATCTGGGTCTGAAATGTCGAGGCTGCTGATAAATAAGATGGAGTATATTCAAGCCGACTAATTTGCAGATGTATCCAAAATACCACTCACTTCGCCCGCAATCCAATTCCATTCGCAGGCATGCATACTAGGTTGAGTAGGTCGGTATAGGTAATTCTCAGAAAATCCAAACCGTATTCATGCCCCAGTAACCTCCATCATGTACTGCGTCATCACCTCCAAAAACTCGTCCGGGTCACCGATATCCTCCTCTCTCGACGGCAGAAATCTGCTTGGTTGGACAAGCTTTCTAGGTTTGCCGCGCTGCCCGTTGTTGACATTGGGCGCCTCAGTCATCACGGCGAAGACGGCATTAATCAAGCCCGGTCTGTCCGCAAGCTGTCCGACTTGGTTTTCGACCATTCGATAACAAGCTAGAACAAGAGACGCAAGGCCTGTGCCTATCGCCGTTGCGACGTCACTCCCTTGTATATTGGCTATTTCGGCCGACTGGTGGTTGGTGCTGCTGCTGCTGCTGCTGACACTGTCGCTAGAAGAGGCGTCGATGTTCTCGCCAGGCAACATGAACCGACCCGCTCTCTCGCTCGCCCATCTGGAAAGTTTCCCATACTCGTCGCAACCCACGATGGGGAAGATGTTTTCAAAGTTGACCTCTTCGTCATGTCGTGCTCGGTAGTAAGCCGCAGGCCAGACATCGACTTTGTATTCCCCTTGATCGGCTGTGCTACAGATTATCACGATGCCTTTTTGCAGCGCTATAGTCAACAGATCCCTTAGTTCGCTGGATTCATCATCCAGGACAAAACTACAATTGATGATGTCCACATCATTGTTGATGGCCTCCCTCAGGGCCTAAGTAATTTGTAGGAATTGGTTAGCTACATCGGGTAATGATTGAATGAATGGGCTCTAGTAGATGATATGTACAGACCTTGATCACGGTATCTGGTGTGATGTAGTTCATATCCTCGGCGACTTGGTAGAACGATAACTCGCAATTAGGGTCCAGCTGCGAGATGATGTTGGCCATTTGGGAACCATGTGGATCAGTAGCAAGCCACCACACTGTCTCGGACTTTCCATCATTCTTCAAGACGAAACTACGGCCACGGTGCCGGTCACCACGTAAAGGGAAGCGACTTCTGGTAATGCCACTATCCAGAACGGCAACCTTTGTTCGAGTAGGTCGGTTATTCGGCTCCTCCGGCTTTAGATGTTCCCAGGCGGCGGTATAATGATCTACAAAGTGAGTGAGGCCGGTCAGCTCGATCGGTCTCTGCTTCTTTCGGGTTCTCGTAGCTACATGGCCCTTGTAGCGAGATGGTTCGGAGTGCCACACTTTTTCCACGGTGACTACGGGGGTCACGTTCAGTCTAGCCTCCTTGCAGAGCTCCTCGCAAACAGCTGCTCTGGCTGGGCTAACAAATTCGTCCTGTTCACTCGATAGTCGATACCTACGTCAGCTCCATCGCCCACAGTGTCCAGGACTCCAGCGCCACTTGACTACTTGGTAGTACCAACATACCTGAATGATGTGGATGTACAGTGACTCGAGCTATCACTTTCCCTGTAAGTCATATCGGAAAATAGGAATCTGGGGGTTTTGGTTACGCGGCTAACCTTTAGTGTGTTTATCCCGTCTGGTCCGAGCCAATGGTTAACTACGGCAAGGCTTCCACTGGAGTAGAGGTGCAGTGTTCCAACTTCACTGGCGACCTTCTTGATCGATGTGATGGAGAGATCGGGTCTCCTCCAATCTAGGTACCTCACTCCAAGGCCTTCGAGCGCTGTCTCCATGTCCTCTTCGGTAGTTGGACAATGTCTGCAGTCGTCCACCGTGACCTCAATGACGCGCTTCACATTCATGCAATCTTTAAGCCATCGAAAGATATACATTGCCTCTGCTCTCCTTTTGGGTATTTCGCTTCCAAATAACGGAATGCTGACGTATTTCAGTATGTGTTCGAACCGAATCCCTGCCGTGGCTCGGAGGCTGCCGTCCTTCAGCTCATTGCACACAGAATCAACGAATGCCTGGAGATACGTTGGATTGATCGCCAAGCCAGTCAGATCAAGTGTGATCTCCCTTCCATGCCCTACCGCAGGCACACGTTAATCTCGAGGAATATATCATGGTTGCTCATGTAAGTAGGCAGCTGTAGCTCTGAGACTTACAAGCGGGCCCTACCAAATGTTTTCTAACTTCAGAAATTGGCATTTGCTCCATGACCACTCTCAAAATGAGATCCCTGAGGTCCTTGTCCTCGCCCTTATACAGGGCGAGTACCGGAACACGAACACCGTCGTCGTCCACTTCGAGGCCCTTATCTGGCAAATACCCGCTAGTCTCATGGGACACGGAGGACTCCGAGTCGCAGTCCGGATGAGGCTGGAATTTGGTTGCCAGGCTAGGGAAGTTGTTTAGTAAGTATCTCGCCGCTTCATCACTGTTGATGTACACTGCGTAGTGGAGTAGGCTACATTCAGGGTTTCCGAGAACGTGGCCTCCGACGTCGGCGAGGAATTCGAAAACTCCAGAATTGTAGTGCCCGATAGCTAGCTTTAGGATGTTTTGGTCGATAACATCCGTTCTGTAAGTTTCTTTGGCCTTCGTAGTCGCCTTGGTTTCCCCAGCCGTCACGACCTCTATAGGCGTTTTAGGTTCAACGGACCTCTCTGTTAGCAGCTCGTGCATCATCTCAATACTGTTGCCGTTGCTCGTTAGGGCCCTTTTTACCAGACCTCTTAGCTGTTCCAGCTCGATTGCTCCGAAGATGCTCAGTATCTCCCTCACGACATGGATTCTGCCTTTGTCGATGGCCCAGTCAAGGGGACTGCGTCCCTTGTTGTCCTTGGCTTCCAACACACCTCTAACCGCCGGGCAGCCCGGAGTGTGGTCTTGGCCCCCCTCGCAGCATGTCTCATCATCAATAGCAGCCATGCAAATGTTCATCGCCCTTACAGACCCGTTGATGGCAGCCACATGAAATACTGTCTGCCTGTCTCCCTGTGCGTTCCGATGTAGGCCTACAGTACTGTCGATGATATACTCAAGTATGCGATGACACCACGCTACTTCAACCGAAGACCCAGGACCACGAGCCTCGAATGACCCAATTCTTCGAATCAGTTCCCCGGCCATTGATTGACGTGTCGTGTTGTCTCCCGGCTGTCCGTCGATGAGTTGTTGCAGCCAAGCCACATCCGTGGAACTATCGTCCGAGTCATCTCCGACAGATTTCTCCGGGGGGCTATACTTGGCAACAATGGACGTTGCCAAAGTTAGGCGGTCCGTATTGTTATTTGGCTTTCGTGCTCTCTGAAAGGCCTCATACTCTCCCGTTTCGATAAAGTTGAGCATTGTATCAATGCTATATGTGACGATTCCTTCGGCATCTTTTCGATTCGGCTTTTCCTCCCACCATGAAGAGGTACGGCCGCTCTCTGTTGTTGTATCTAGAGTGTTTTAACTTGTAAGAGAAGGCCCTGCAGATACTCCATCACTCTCGTACACGTATCGTAAGCTTACTGGATTGTTCTTTCATGTCGGCACTCTTTATGTCTGCCATCGATCTTCTACTTGGGAGTCTGGAATGATTGATATTCAGAAGTTACGACACAAGACGATGCAGTCGGGAGGAAGTCGGGTCTCCTTTCTGATATCCAATTTATGAGCCAAAGGTACATGATGCCATATTCTAAGCGCCTGTAACCGTGATGACATGCCTACTCCTTGGCCAACTCTTTTACCCTCCAGACAAAGGCACATGCAGGTAGGTACGTTGATAAGTATGTAGGTAAAACCTCAAATGGGCTGTACTGGCTCCCAAGTGGTTGAATGTGTGGATAGGTCGATTGATCATTGGGGTACATGCCTAATCTATCTGCTGTTGGCTGCACATGAGATGCAAAAGTAAATACCTATACCAACTTACATACTCGTATACCTAACTCGTAGATTCAGCTGCAGATCGGGCGAGAATATGACTCCTGTTCATACAAATACCGAGAATGGATAGGGTCACTGCCAGTCGCGGCTACCAAGTAGGTATATACATGTAAGTATCGCCATCGTCGCCGGCGGAAGGTACAGTACCTACCTTCTATTCTTATGTACCTTCCATTGCCAACTGTTGGTTTAAACATCTGTAACAATTGGAAATGCATGGGCGGCCCCGCAGCCCCCTTTTGAAAAGATCGAATGATTGGTGGGTGGTTGGAGAAGAGGCTATTAGTGACCTGGACTATCCCTTTATAGTTTAAACTGTAAATCTGCTTCATGATTCGTACCCGATTACCTGCCCTGTTCGAAACATTCGAGGTACCGTAAGATTACGGTATATTTGTGGTCCAAGGACCAATACCTTCCCCCCCTTCCCATATCCTCTCCTCTTTTTTTGCCTTTGGCGCCCAAGACAGACCCTCTAGAGAAAGAAAAGAAATGTTGCTAACCACAGGAAAGTGAAAGAGAGTGAGTTTAAATCCCTGGCCTACGAATACCCCCCCGCATCGAACATATTCTCGAGTTCAAGGGACCTACTTAGGTTAGGTTACAACAGCCTGCGACTAGGTACTGCAGTTGGCTGCCTACAAATCAACACCCCAGATCCGAGCGTACTCCTTGTCAATCCCAGCACTTGTCTGGAGAGCACCCAGGTTCTTTTCATCAACTCCAACCATCCATGCCGGCCGGACCTGATCTTGTACCGTAGGATCAAAGTTGATCGGGTCGATGATCTTGTCCTCCTCGACATCTGATGAGCCACGCTCGCTCCAGAAGTTATGCAAAGCCCTCGCGCCCGCAAAGGACCAGCCGGCATCAAACTGAGTGATGGCGACCTGGCCTTGAAACGGAGAGTCGTTCTCTCTCTTTAGCAGGACGGCAATGCGAAAGCCCGGCGCGACCCCCTCGGCCCCCTTCTTGTTCTCCGTATAGATCCACCACACCTTGACATAGCGATGGTCGGTAGGGGACGCGTGCCGGATCCCCGATCTAGCTTCGGCAAAGTACTGCTTCTCATATTCCTGGGTACTGATCCGGTGGATGGCGATGCCTGGCTTTATGAGATGGCCTGCTTCTATGGAGCCCTGGAGCCCAACCTCTCTCTTGCGGAGAACAGGAACTTGGTGGAAGCGCCTGATGACTTCCGGACCACGCGACACGATGCTTGGATTGGCCCGAGGTCGTTTTCCACCAAGATCGTCAACATTACCAAAGTTTATCTCCAGTCGGATCTTCTTGGCTCTGAACTTGCGCAGACTCTGGACCTCACAATCGAAAAGTAGAAACGTCGTAGGGGTCATGTCATGGTTCATCTCATCCCAGACGCCGTCTTTATTCATAAGGTAATCAGAGATTTATATACGAATTAGGTCAAAACGGGAGGGACAACAAACGAAAGACTTACGAATGCAAGCCGTCATAGCAATATAGATATAGAAGAAGGCATCTTCGTAGTTTATAACATCAGTTCTATGGACTTGTTCCGGTGTACTATTCTTGGTTTTCCCCTGACCGTCGCTTCGCGGAGTAGCAATGATGGGGATCCGCATCTCGACAGCCATGGCATAGGGATTTAATGCTGGAGTAAGACTTAAGAGATGTCAACGATCGCCTGCTAGAGTGTAGGTATAAATCCAAAACTGGCAGGAAAGACGACACTTGTCAATTGTATCAAGAGATTACCAAGTATATATGCTATCCGTGACCACATTGCCGCCCGGACTTTTTCTCAGCTACAGATACCTAGGCGCTGGGATAACTTTACGAACTAGGTAACAACTCTAGCAGAACCCCCTGGTCGCGATACTACCTGGCGACAGGGGGGGGGGGGGGGTGGAGAGCGCCATCGTTTGGGTGGGTTACATTTCTCTCTGTGCCCAAAATATTAGACAGTTCTCCCCCCCCCCATCTTACTTCGAGGGTCGGGTCTTACGGCTGACTTACATGTGCATATCTGCCTGATTGACCTGACCTGACCTGACCTGACCTGACTGTATGTGTGGGTACACCTAAGGCATGCATTATCTTTCTTCCGCGCGGCTCCAAAACATCGGGTCTGTGTTTTTCCTTTTTTTTTTTTTTTTTACATGTCCATTGAGTAGGTAGATATGAAATACTCGTATGTCGCCGTGCCCCTTTTATTTCGTTGATCAACGTTGAACTTATTGTTGTAATCATGATCAACCGCTGGACCTCTCTCACGGAGAGATACCTAAACAATCACCTTGGCAGTCCGAGTCCGAGTCCGAGTCCACATCCCCAACTTCCAGAGGTCGTCAAACCTGATCTTGTTTGTCCCAGCTACTTAGGTACGTAGATGATCAATCACATCAAGCTGTCGCTACTAGGTTAGCTAGAAAGACTTTCTACTAGCTAGGTTAGGTATGTACTTAGGTAGCCGTATCCCGGACGACGGCCGTTGACACTGAAAGAAAGAAACGACCTACCTACAACAAGCCGTCGTTGCGCAGGTCCGAACCAGGAGCTCCCCTGACCGACCCTGCTAACCTAGGTTACCTACACCGAATTCTGATCCAATCTGTCTGCATGGGATTTGTGCATGTCGAATCTATAAATCCAGTATAAAAAGAAACAAGATAAAACTGCCAGATAGGTAGAGACGGGAGAAAGTTTGTTTCACGGTTTTCTTGCTTGCGGAATGGCCAGGGTTCTTTCTTACTCTTTGTATTAAACCTTCTCGAAACAATGGTGGACGATCCCACCTATGTGGACATGGACACCGATGACTAAGTACTTACTTAGCATAGGTACAATGCAATACTCGAAAGCAGACGAAAGGGGTGAAACGATTACAGTCGCTCAACCGTCAACAACAACTCTATCCCCCACCGAAATAGTAGGAAACTGCGATTCCCTCGAGCCAGGCACCGTAGACACAGGGAGATGACACATATGCGCCCCGAAAAACACCTTTCCCTCGAACCGTCTTGTCCGCGCCAAGGTAACAAACGGCTCCTCGCTCTTCACGGCTGTTTCCTGATCGATACATACCATGTGACATCTTCTACATGGACCGAGTATTTTGAATGACTGCGGTCCGATTTGCAGTGTATCCCAGTAATCTTCTGCGTATGCGGTGGTAGATGTGGAGGAGAGTACTATATTAGCGCGGAAAGCATCCGCCGAGACGGGAACGCCTCCATTTTTGACGATTTCGGCGTTGAGGAGTGAAAGACTGGATAGGTTTATGGCGAGGATGGGACTTTCGTTGGATAGTAGGATTCTTTGGCGACGGTTATTAGTGGATTCCGTGTCCGAGTCTGGTGGTGTGTGGATGTCGGGTGTCAGGTGGGCTTTTGCGTGGCGGATGCTCTTCTTCCCCCCTGACCCGCCGGGAGGGAATCGCGCCAGTGCGCAGGGGACGCCGAGAATGTCGGAGAAGAAGGCGTCGAGGTCTTTGGATTTATATATTTTCATGGAAACTTCATCGCCACAGACGCGGGAGGTTGATCGCAACGTGTCGAGAGGCTGGAATAGTTCCGGGTTCACGGAGAGTGGGACGGAGATCGTGGTGTCGTTGTGGTATGAAATTTTGAGTTGTCCGGTTTCGAAATCGATTGATGGACGGATTAGTGCCATGCGGGGATATCGCTTTTGACTGAGGGCGAGACCGGTTGTTAGGTTGATTAGACACCATTCTCTGTCCCAGGCTAATCCTTCTGGTCGGATGCCCCAGGGTGTACCGGGTGGGACGCGGAAACCGCCACAGCTCTTGATGGGATAGACCATGATGGTTTCGACGCGTATTTCAGATGTATTACTACTTCCTTGAATAGAGATGTTTGTAAGAGGTTCTGGTATATCCTGTCGAGTCTCGCGATAGAATTCCTCTATGAAAGCGATGAACCTGTCAACGTCTGATGCAGTGCTCATAGCCCCGAGACTGACTCGGATGACTCCTGTAGGTTTGCCGTTTATAATGTCGTTCTCATTACCGCATCTGAAGCCGGCGGAGAAGTTCTCTTTCATCTCCCAAGGTTCGAGACCCAATGCGGCTGCGACACCTCCGGGGTTGCAGAGACCTCCTGTGCGGATGTGGAATTTCTTGAGGACTGCGAGTTTTTCAAACTCTGATAGACTAATCCACGCACCTAGATGGCTTTGTAAGTTGAATGCTAGAACTGGACCGCTCCCTAGAGGATCATCTGTTGCGGCCGAGTAAATGACACAAACCGGTTTGTCGTTGCCATGTCGTAAACTCTCTAGCCCCTTGCGCAGTCTACGTGTTAGATAAACCGTGTGAGAAGCAACTTCTGCCATGCTGCCATACAGTTTCTGGTGAATGTCTAGTGCTGAGCCGAGTGCAATTATATTATGAATGGGAAGAGTGCCGTCTTCAAGCGATTCATGCAAGCTCTGCGTCTTTCTGGCATGCCAATGTTCCCTCGAGCAAACAACCATGTCCACGGTCCCCCCGCCAAAGTAACGACGTTGCTGGAAAACCGACGCAGCTTGACGTCTTACAATGAGAGCGCCTAAGTCGGGAAAGCCGAATATCTTGTAGAAGCTCAAGACGGCGAAGTCTGGTGCTGTTTCGACATTGCCGAGGTCTAGTGGAGATGTTGACGCATAGGCCGCCGCGTCGAGTAACACGTAGGGCCTCAAACCCTTATTCAACCCCGATTCGCGTAGCTTTTGACACCAAGTAAGCGGGCATCGTCGTCCATCCATATTAGATTGAGCCGGATAAGCGAGCAATGTTGGCCGGAGCTGTGGTTCTGTATTCATTGCCGGAGCATCATCCTTGATCCATCTCTCCGCGTCTTTACTATCGAAGCACACGCTATTCTGGGCCTCCTGTCGGACGCCCACGAGACTGGTATGACATGCTCGATGGTAATAGTAGTCAAATCCGTGAGGAGAGCCACGAAATGCATCGCCGACAAGTTTGATGCCGGCCGTTGCATTCGCGACGAATACGACATCGAACTCGGCAGGATCGGCGTTAAAGAATTCCAAGACCCGATGTCGAATATTTTCAATCCTGGACATGGTGTCTTGAGATGACGCCGAGGCTGAATGAGGGTTCCCGAAGAGGTTTGCCGTCATTTCTGCGGCGAAACTGTCCATGAGCGATTTCGGATATAGCGTCGTCCCGGCATGGTCCAGATAAATGTTGTCTATCCAAAAAGTGTTAAAAATATAAAATACAATATGGTGTTCTGTATCTCGTCTTTACCATTTATCATTGGGAATTCTTCTTCTCGGATGGCCTCTATTCGGCTGTTATACGCCGTCGGCTTATCCGCCTCCATCTCGACGACAATAAGTAGGTAGTAAATAGGGGGGTTTATTAGCTTAGGTACCAATGTGAATCTAGTCTTGACGTAAATATTCTACCCCTATCTGGTGTCTCGAGAAGCCGATTTGACATGTTGCAGTTAAGGACGGTTTCAAATAATAATTCGCCGTCTCAAAATGCCTAATGAGTCTAATGTGGCAATTATATACATCAAGAATTCACAAAGGGCGAGTTGTTAGTCACGGGATCTCGTGGTTGGCGGGTGACTTTCAAAGGTTTTGAGATTCTTCCCCTCGATCGGATGCGGAGATCGCCGCCTTCAGCTGGGATAATGGCACTACAGTCTACAAGTTTATAGCGAACGCCTAAAACATTGAACGGGAGGGGCTCTATGCGCTCTGCCATGTTAAAGCGGCTTTAAACCGTGCCTGCCTGCCTGCGTGCCCGCATCTCCTGTTATTATCCACCAGGTGATAATGGGCCGTGTTTCTGGCGCATTTAAACCCCGCCATCCTAATGCTCATTGGCCAATTTACCAAACAGACGGGTGGACGCGCTGGAAGCAATGAGTGGGTCGCGCCCCAGGTCGCAATGAGGAACCACTTTACGCGACTTCGTCGCGTCTTTGCGCGCGCTAAACTGTTCGTCTCTCCCTATTCTCTTCTCGGTAATTGTACTATAGTAAATTGCAATCAATCTTCAACTTGCATTTGACCTCTGTCTTTGTGATTCAGTTTCGTGTCTTTCGCAATTTGCTTCATCAGAAAAAGTGTGACAACCAGAAAAGATACCATGCCTTCCACCTTGCTAGGAAAGCGAGCCAGAGGTGCGATCGAGATTGGTATGTACCACAGAAAGAACGACTCGCGAGAGAAACCGCAACTAACCCCTTCTGCTTCCCACTCAGACTTTCCCGACTTGCCTTTGAAACGCACCAGACGCCAGACTCGCAGCTGCCTTGTCAACGACGAGAATGCGGACCCAGAAGCAATAGTAATCCGCAGTGACGATCTACCTGTCATAGACGAAATCACCGAAGAGTCGTGTCCAAAGACCCCTTCAAAGCGTGCAGCGGCCCGATTAAGAGATAGCAAGCCAGGCGACTTCAAACCAGTTACACCGAGTACTCCTCGTTTTCGCGATGCTCTCAGGGTACCCGTCACCCCCCGTCACCGGGTCATGTCTGCGGGCAGAACTCCCAAAAGAACACCACAAACCCCACAAACACAACATACACCTTCGGCCATACAAACCGTATATCATCGCGCACGACAACTATTTTCCAGAAGCGCCGACCCGGGTCAGTTAATCGGGCGGGACAACGAACGACAACACCTCAAAGACTTCCTGCACCGTTGCGAGACCCCCAACCCCAGTGGATGCATCTACGTTAGTGGGCCACCGGGCACCGGCAAGAGCGCCATGGTCAACGAAGTCACCAAGTCTATAGTCGATTCCACGCCAGTCAAAAAGGCGTACATCAACTGTATGAGCATCAAGTCCTCAAAGGATTTATACGAGACCTTGTTAGATCAGATTTCAGACTCGGATGTCGTCGAAGAAGATGCGGCCACGGCCCTACAAAAGTTACTGATGCCACGGAAGAAATCAAAGGCTGTGTATCTTGTCGTCTTGGATGAGATTGACCACATCCTCACACTCGACTTGGAGAGCCTATACAAGGTTTTCGAGTGGTCCATGCAGAAGACTTCTCGCCTCGTACTTGTGGGCATCGCAAATGCTCTGGACCTGACAGATCGGTTTCTGCCACGTCTAAAGGCCCGAAACCTAAAACCAGAGCTATTACCCTTCTTACCCTACTCGGCGGCACAGATCAAAGGGATCATCACCGAGCGATTAAAGAGCCTTGTGCCAGAGGGGAGCCCCCTACCATTCATCCATCCCGCAGCTATCGAGCTGTGCTCCCGAAAAGTTGCCAGTCAAACCGGCGATCTCCGGAAAGCCTTCGAAATTTGCCGAAGAGCTATTGATCTGGTGGAGATGGAGACTAAGCAAAAGCACGAAACCGAAGTGAAAGAGACGGCACTTCTAGCCACGCCATCTCGGCGGCCATTGGGAGAGAATGCAAATATTCGTTCTCCATCCCGGGACTATCCCGAGAAAGATATATGGTCAATGCTAGCACAGTCGCTAAAAAGCCTGACGATTGAGAACGCGCCCCGAGTTACCATTGGACATCTCAACAAGGTTACGGCAGCAGCATTCAGTCACGGGACGAACCAGCGGCTCAAAACCCTTAATTTACAACAGAAGGCTGCTCTGTGTTCACTTATGGCGCTAGAGAAGCGGAATAGGGCAGCACGAGAAGCGTTACTCGGACAGTCACCATTCAAGTCCCAGACCGTCGCCCCCACTATCAAGGTGCTATACGAGACATACAGCTTACTATGCACACGTGACTCTGTGCTCCATCCCCTGTCCGGCTCTGAATTTCGAGAAGTTGTCGGCAGTTTGGAGACTCTATCCCTGGTTTCGGAAGTTGATGGGAGAACTGGCTCTCTGGCCATGTTACAAACACCGAGCAAGAGAGCTAAACGAACGGGATTTGCCGGCGGTGTTGGGCTGGCAGACGAGAGGAAAGTGGCGAGCTGCGTCGGGGAAAGGGAGCTAGAGCAGGCGATCGAGGGACTGGGTGTAGGTATCTTGAGAAGCATCTTGAGTGGCGAGGCATTAGATTAGGGCGCAGTTGTTTTCATCATCATTGCATGGGAGGGGTTATCGCATTGCATGGCGTTCAGGTGTTTGGGACAGGAAAGGCGTCAGCAGCCTAAAATTGCTCAGGCATACTGCTCGGGGCTTGAGGTGTTCTCAAGACAGAAGTAGTCAGTTCACTATAGTTGCCCGGATTGGGCCAATATTCACTCCGAGGTATAATGAAATCGCTGTCTATTCCCATGTGATTTGATCACAAGCATCACAAGTTATAACGGCCACCTCGGCACAGACCGTATAATCCTCTGAATCAAATGCATGATACACACGGGATGCATGATGGCTGTTGTTCACTTATCGACGTAGTGCCCAATTATATTCTAGAAGATCACCATGTCTTTGTTGTAGTCACTAAATAGAATTGGGGACCTATTACTTACAAGATGCATTGCAGCCCTGCCCCCCTCATTATTATATCACGGGTATTGAAATGGATTTTCGGCGAACATTGTTCTAGGACTTGATTGTTACCTACTATATGACAGAGCCGAGCCGGCCAAATGGATGATGCCCAAAAGGGGGAGGAGGTTGAATTACGAAAACTCCACAAAATAATGATCGGACTATTGGCCATGACGGAATATTTTGAAGCTTTACTTGGTAGTCTTTTTGCAACTTTTATAAGAAGGACTAGGTAAATTAAGGTATCATGTAGAAAAATGTATGTTTGTGTTGCTGTTGTTATTGTTGCTATATAATCCCGTCTTGTTTTTGAGGTATATATTTAATTGTAACGTGCTTGTAAAGTCTATTGTATGTGTATGGAATTTGGAGATTTAAGGGTATATACAAGTAGAATATGACCAACTACCTAACAATAACATACCTAGTACAAGTACATGTAGTTGGTGTTGGTTGTCGTGTCTGGTTGATGGAGATACCTAATGTACCTTACTTAACTACTCGTAGGCTATTGTACTTGTAAGTTGAAGCAAAAGATCAATGTAGAGTGATGTACAAGTACAAGTACATGTACAAATGCAGGACAGAGAATATAAAGTGAAATGATTGGTGACCAGCGACCGCGTCCCAAGTTAAGCTTTTTTTTTTTGGTTCTCTAGGTCTTAGGAAGTACCCTACTAATCTTACACAGTATATATATACAGTTCCTGTTCTATGTGCCAAGAAAAGCTTACATTTGGTCTTAACGAATTAGGGGTGCAGGTGAAGGTTTACGTACTTGTACACGACAGGAGTGTTGGTTGGAACTGGAGTTGGGAATATGTGTAAAAGAGGATTTATTTCTCTAGTCTGGTGAAAGTTAAAGGGAAAAGGGAAAGAGAGAAGGCATAAATAGTTGAAGTAGGTAATTTTTACGTTTGGTATAGTTGGAAATACTCTCAATAATGTAACATACTCCAAAAGATCGGTATAAACATTCTAAACTCCAAGGCCAATCCTTTTAAACCAACTGCCTGAGTTAAATATGTTGTTTCATTTTGTGGTTTTGTTATGTCATTTTGGTATTTACATTGTCTAAAATATCCAGTAACTTAAATACTTTTGATGAAGATCTCGCAGCTGGCGGAAGCAAGCAACATAGCCCTACAAGTCTTCAAGTGCCGGAAAGTCACTCACTCACTCATTGATATCGTATTTCGTATTGTTGACCGTCTTTTCATCAAATCAACTTTCCTCACCGCTAACATGCCTTATTTTTTACCTACCAATTCTAACTTAGCAAGGTCTGTTTGTAACTGCTTATATATCTAACCTAGCCAGCGCATATAGGTATTCGAAAAGTCTAGTTCGTGTGGGTTTCATGTATGTAATATATCTTTGCTGCACCTCTGTAGTCTAGACAGTCCTCGAACTCTCTTGGTTATCGTGTATGTAGGTAGGTCTGGAAGTTGCTTAATATGAAATATCAAGATTGTCAGGCTTTTAAGAGTGTGACATTACAGGACCGTTTTGGTGGCACCTGCTTTGGGTCCTTTGGCTACACCGTAAGCTGTTGAAGTCCTAGAGATGGAATTCGGACCCAGTTTCTAGGTGATGTAGACCTGTTACATTACGTTTCTCGACAGTCAATTGAAGATTCTACCTACACACGTAAGTTTAACCAGGTAGTCTACAAATCCAGACCTATGCTCTGTTTACCTATCTTCACGTGGAGATTTAAAAGGAGTAGGTAGAATCAGCATAGCAAGCAACTACGTGTATGGAGTGCCTAGAGAAGTTCGGCTAATCGGCAGGCTGAGGCTATCGTAGGACTTCCAACAGTAGACTAGGATCTGCATGATTAGCGTACCAAGAAGATCATCTTGTTCCCACCGTGATATTTAGACGACCGGGCAATTAATAAGCTGAGAGAACATCGATTCGGGGTTGCGATCGTCTAACCTATTTGCAAATGATGCTAATGTTGAGTAAAAAGCTCTAGACTATCATTCTATTGCCTCGGTCTCTTGCCTCGGTCTCTTTCGTGTCTGTAGTAATTAATATATTTAACTAATAGTATAAAGTTACATCATTCTGACTTCTAATTGCTGCCCAATTCCATTCCTCTTACCGGCGGTGCATGTGTAGGCCACTAATTACAAAGACGCCCTACCTAGGCTGCCACCCAAAGATACCTTGAAAGTACTTGTACATGCCAGGTAGATGTACGACCTAGGTTAGTACGATGCAGGACACATGACTGGACATTTGTACTAGGTACTTGCGTCAGGGGACACCCACCTGAAGGGATAGGTGGAAGTTGTCACCTTCGGATACAGGCGCGTATTTTGTTCTTTGCACCGCCAATAGATAGAAGGTCTTGGGCATACGTAGTCTTGGTAATGATGTACTCGTATAGGTAGTTTTAGAATACCTATTGCATCGCTCATGTTTATAGTTGAATTACTTGATATAGACACGGAGGAGTTTGTACGCTTGTTCCGAAACGTCCTCACCTGGAAAGACGCACGAGGGTACCAAACCGACTCGGGATTTCTCCACAACCCACAACCCACAACCCACAACCCACAACCCACAGGCACCTGCACAGCCGTCCAGTCTGCGTCCAGGCTGGCCAGGTGCACCAGGTGCGGTCTCGACCCTCTGTACTTTGTACCATGTACACCGTACATATCTGGGCGCAGGTATGAGTACGGCTCGAGGTATAAGAGGTAGGATCTCTTGGCACCCGTCTCCCAAGAACTCTTGACCATGACCTCCTCTGCTTGGCATGCGACACCCAAGAGCTGTCAGAAACCTTTCATCACTTCCCGCCTTTTGCACCCTCGCAACGGCGCCCGACCGTACTGCTGGGACGACCGGAGCCTTGGGAATTGACCATTGATGCTTATTTTCCCCGCGCCGCGCCTTCGCACTGCCTAACGCCCGTCCCCGACGTTCCCGAATATCCCTACCGCCGTTTCAGCCGGCTGGCCCGTTCGTTTCTTGCCACTCCGATCGCCTTTCCCCTGCCTGCCTTGCCTGCCTTTGCTGCCGAAGTCTGGTACCTTAGAGACGCCCTCTTACGCCGCTTCAGCCGGCCGACCGACGCGCTAAGCTTTTCCTGTACGGTCGACCTATCAATTGCCAACCGCCTCTGCCGCTGCTGCCTATTCGTGCCATTGCCTTTGTCGCCCGTTTTTCGTCGTCTTCGCCCTATCCGTTGCCTTCCTCGCTACTGTCGGCCGTGGTCGTGGTCGTGGCCGTGATTGTTGTGTGCGTCTCCTGGCCTGTCGTGGGGTATACACACTGTATACATTATACTCTCGGTAGGGCAGATTGCGAGCCGCGGTCGAGGTCACGGAAACGCGTCATCCTGTCATGCGAGGCACGTATACGCCGCCCGCAACTTTGTATGGTTTTGATTAAATGGGTTCCAATCTCGACAATGTTACCAGCCTGCCACTCGACGACCCGCCCGCCAAATCCTCCTTCTTATCGCGTCTCGCTGCCCCCCTACGTTCCAGGACTCGTAATATCGCCGACTTCCATATCCGATTAAAAGAGCCACATCGTCAATACTCGGCCGGCGACCATGTGCACGGCTCTGTCATCTTGTCCATTGTGAAACCCACGCGTGTGACGCACCTGACTGTTGCCTTGCACGGTTATGTCCGTGCTTTTAAGAGTGCTAGTGCCGCTGCCCAGGTGTCCACGGTCAATCCAGCGATCGTTCCGCACGGCAGCCGTGAGGGGCGTTACCATGGAAATGGACATGCTTCTCTCTTCCAGGACGAGGTCGTTCTCTGCGGGGAGGGTAGACTGGCTGGGCAGGCTGGCGGGCCCGGCAAATTCGAATTCCAGTTTGACCTCCAATTTCCCGACCTCGAGTTACCTAGTAGCATTGATGTATGGGATTCCTACCGTTTTCACTACCTACCTACGCGACCTACTTTGGTGGCGGACTGGACGATTGGCTGACTGACGATCTGGATAGTTCGAAAGGGGCACAATAGCCTATCTCGTAACCGCTACGTTAACTCGTCCGACACCTATAGCGCCCACCACTAGTTGCGAGGCCAGAGTCACTCTCGTAGAGAAGTTGGACGTCGGCTTGGTTTCTCCGCCCAGAGAGCGCAAGGTTTTCTTGCAGACGATGAAGCGACGTCCCAAAAAGAAAAAGCCTGCCACGCCGGCAACAATAACAGCGACAAAGACCCATGCGCCGTTGACGGAAATAGCCGAAACAATACCAGACAGAGATGTTCCAAGGGCTACAGGGAGCTCGAACAACAGCAATTTAAACCTCGGCAACGCCCATCACGAAGTTGAAAATCTGCGGGATCCGTCTCTGGCTGATGTGCGAAGTGAGATTAGTGGCGAAAGTGCTGCAAGTAATCGCAGCGCGAGTTACAGTACACAAGGTGCAGATGCGAGTGGTGATTCGGCCGCGGGCAGTAAACATTCTGGACATGACGAGAGAGAGATAACCGCTACGGTCGAACTGTTAAAAGGCGGCTCCCTACCAGGGGATATGATACCCGTGAGGATTAGGGTCGAGCACAACCGTTACATGAAAAGCCTACATGGCATTATCGTAACGCTCTATAGGCAGGGCCGTGTCGATTATGCACCGCCAGTCGTCTCCTTTTCAGGTTTATCGAAAGAAGATGCCAAGAGGCTAGAACGAGATGAATACTACCCCAGGTCAAAGACTGGGCTTGGCGGACTCTCGCTGTCTTCTGCAGGCTCATGTAGTGTCTTTCGAAAAGACCTATCGCAAGCAGTGGCGCCCCTCATCCTTGATCCGGTCACTTTGGCTGCCAATATCACAACGGCAGTCCGGGTTCCAGAGGGTGCCTTTCCCAGCATCCGGAATGTCCCTGGAGGTCTGATCACATTCAAGTATCACGTCGAGGTCATCGTCGACCTGGGCGGGAAATTGACGGGACCTTCAAGTGGCCCCTCACAACCGCAACAACCGACGAGAATGACGTCGTCGGCTTCCGTACGGGGTACATACGGGATTGATTTGAACTTGGTATCGAACTGGAACAGCACCATCATCGATACGGACCATATAAGACGAGAAAAGGGGGTCATTTCCGTCTCCTTCGAAGTCGTCGTCGGTACTACGGACAGCTCCAGGTCACGGGGGAAAGCCGTGGAACGACCGGCTCCACCGGTCCGGACCACTTCGCGAGAGCAACGACCGAGTGAAGAAAATGCCTACGAATGGGGCAATACTTATGATGGTGAAGAAGACTACGAGTACACTCCAGGGGATACACAATATCCACAGTCTCATTATTACGGCCCACACCTACCTCATCCACCCCTGACATCCCCACCACCGATACAATACGATGGTCAGGCTCATGGGACACAAGCTCCCATATATGTACCGCCTCCTAACCTTCCCGCAGAGGGAACACTGACAGAAAAGGAACGAATGCGCAGAGCGGAGGAGCGATTGCTCCCAAGCCAACCTCAACTCCCCATACGAGACATGGGGGCAATTCCTGGTCCGTCTCAACCTTGGGCTCCAAATCTCTCTTTGGACGATGCCGGCCAGAGTTCATCGATCATTAGCCCCCTATCGCAAGATAGCATGGATGGGGAAGCAAACGAAGGGCCTTCAGCACCTGCATTTGAGGAACTAGCAACTGGACGGCCCGAGCACGCCAGCGATGATAAGCAAGAGCTTGAACGTCGTAGGTTGATGGCTGAAGCTAGTGCGCCCCCGGAAGTACCGGAAGACTACGAGGGAGGGGAAGCTGACAGCAGTGCTCATGACTGGGCCAGACCATCAGCGCCTTGGTCTGATGAACCGTCGGCGCCGACACTAGAAGAGGACGGAGACGATGATGAATACCACGGCATGAGATCGTCCGACACAACGGGCGTTTCTGAGCCTCTGCCTAGATATGAGCGGTAAAACATGAATACGACAGTTGACAGACACGGTCTCATTTCGGGTGTGGTTAGAGGATGAATATGGACAGTGCCGGTTTCAGTACTTGATGACATATATATATATTATATTACTCCCTATATCTTGCACGGCGCCCTGTATTTCAGGTTTCTGCTTTATGCTGGTGGAGACGAGCGGGCTACAGTCTACAGTCTACCTTTTACTGCGCTGTATGTACATTACTGCATGGCCTGCTTTTGTCATGAAGCAGGGCGAGATGACGAGAAAATGAGATGAATGACTGGTTTAAGGGCGCATTGGATCAGCTATCTATCTACATACCCTTACATTATCTATCTATCTATTACCATCAATTCCAGCGATATGCTATAAGAACTTGTTCTTTTTAGAAGACCTTGAATTGACATGCCCCTATACATACATATTGTCAGTCATATTGATGAATGAGTGCAGTGTCTCATTGCGGGGCTCTGGCGTATAGAAGCAAGAGAATGTTGGTTATTTGAACAAAAGACTCTGTCGAGAGGAAATTCGGTTCGGTTGTTTACAGTGGACCATCAAATACAGACGTCTCCTTTGTCAAGAGAACAAAGCGATTGTCCACGTCGATGCCCCATCTCGGAAGCTGTTATATAACAGCAGGCCTACCGGTAGAACATGAAATAATCTCGGTTAGTGTATCCAAACACACGAATACTCTACACTATCAGTAATCAAGACAGCAGATTTCTCAAATATAAGAAGACATGGAAATGAATCCCTTCAACGGCTACGATGTCTGGACAGCAGTCGATGTAGTCGAGCGTTTATTTCCACCACCACCACCACACACCCATTCCCACTCCCGCTACTATTCATCATCATCATCGTCCCAATCATATCCTCAGGAGGTAAGTCACAACCACAACCACAACCCCTTTTCCCCTCCCCAACTACAACTCTTACCCCCCGGTATATCCGAGTACAGCAACACACCTCTGTGTTATCCCCCTGGACTAATCAGAACAAGTCCCCCGATGCCTGCCCCCCGAAAGATCCTCACCAACGCAAATATTTCGCTTTTCGGGGAATTCGCGAGATTTCTGGACGACGCGGTGGATGAGGGAGATGGGAAGGCGGTTTGTTTGGATTTGACGTGTTTGATCTGTCAGGTTGCGAGGTTGGAGGTTCCCGGGCGGGTGAGGGTTGATGTATCATCGTCGTCTTTGAGCAGGGATATGGATATGGATATGGATATGGATATGAACAACCACACTTGGACGTCTACGTCTAACCATTCCTCCTCCTCCTCCGAACAACCACCAACTAACACAGAAACAGAAACAGAAACGGAATACATAGCCATCCTACCCTGCGGCCACTTCTTCGGCTCCACCTGTCTAGAGCGATGGATGATGACATGCGACGCCAACTCTCCCCACAACACCTTCCCCTTCCCCCCCAACACAACAACAACAACATCCGCCCACTGTCCCATCTGTCGATACGAGATGAGACATGCCTCCTGCGGCCACATATTAACGGCCAGGGAATACGACCCCGAATATCCCCGTTCCGAACAGATCCCCCCAACGATTCCGGAAGCTGGCGGGGGCGCGGTTGATGTTGTGCAGGATAGGTGTTTGGACTGTTGGCAGGGGGATTATATGGACGAGCTCGGGATGTACACGCGGGATATGAGAAGTCCGAGATACGACTCGAGGGATTTGGAGGAGATGGGTTGGGCGAGGGCCAGGATGAGGGAGAGGTATTGGTGAGTTTTTTTTTTGTTTTTTTTTTGTTACTTACCTTACCTTACCTTACCTTACCTACCTTGGTCTATTTATTTTACTTGTAATCGTGCCTGGGAGAGTGGGGGTAGAAGAAGAAGAAGAAGTGAGGTAAAGGAGATTGATTCTTAGATTAGGTTGACCACCCACTTCACTAGAACTACATTATATATATCTGAGGCATCTACGGACCACGGTTACAGCTGGCGCTTGTTTCTATTGTGTATGTGTATGTGTATGTGTATGTGTATGTGTATATTCTTGTTTATTTACCTACCTACTTCCTTCTTCGCCCCCTTTGTATCGTGCTGGTATATATAAGTAGTTGACAGAGACAACAAATACAGCTAACAGCAGTGAAAAGGAGGTTGTTTCTGCTTCTGCCTTACTTACTATCCCTAGATATACAAAAGGCATTGTTATATTCCAAAGTTGGCTTGCTTTAAGGCGACAAGGTGAATAAATCCTGGTTAGGGGTAAAACTCGTAATGATGATATTTTGCATATACATATTTCTCTCTATGTCCAAGGCAAGTCTCAATAACATTCATTACATAGTAGAACAACTACCTGCCTACCTACCTACACTCAAAAGTCTAAAGTGTACCTATGTAGTCATCTTCCTACCCCCCCTTAAGAATCCGCATTCAACACTTCCTTTCCCATCTTTTTACATAGACACGTGACCACAGTAGTAGAATAGACGACATCCATATCTAAGGTAGATACAAACAAGGCCGATTATCTACTTGACACCAAGTACAATGACTGGACCAAACACGCTAACCTAACAATACAATAGATGTATGTACGTAGCTATAGAGGGTTCACTTACCGATTGTCCCCCTTCCCCCATTGTAAAGTAAAGTAAAGTAAAGCAAAGCACTTCTTTCTCCCATATAATGGATGTATGTACGCACGCACGCACGCTCTTCATACCATAGCAACAGCAGCAGCAGCTACAACAACAACAATAACAACGTGCACAACTTAAAAAAACTTTTTTCCCCTTGCAGAGGTACTCTGGTGCATTTGTTTCCCTCTTCAACAAATTCTTGCACAAGAGTACTTTGGTGCACTCGCTACCAGTTTCTCTCTCTCCCACTTCTTCCAAATTATTTCCTCTTGAGACAAGCACTACTTCTGTGCATTTGTTTTCTCTCATCGACTTTTCTTCCCTCTTGACAAGAAGCGCTTCGGTGCAATTTGTTCCTCTTCTTCAACCTTTTCCCTCTTACACACAAGGTACTTCGGTACATCCCACATCCTCCTTCCCCCATCCATTCCTGCTCCTTTTACATCGCACCAATTCTCCGGGGTATTTTCTTCTTTCAGAGTCAACTCCCAACGATTTTATTCAAGATACCCGCACGCTTGCATCCTCTGGAGTGATAGTTACTCGTCCTTCTCGTTTTTGTCTTGTCAATCGGATCAAGTTCCTCCTCCCTTGAGCAATCACACTTACAGGACTCATTCCTGTCTCGTCGTCGCCTGCATCCCCTAGAGTGATCGACACATCTCCTTCTCGTTTCTGTCTTGTCAATCGGATCAAGTTCCTCCTCCAACAAGCAATCACTTTTACAGGAACTCATTCCTGTCTTGTCGTCGCCCGACTCTGATTGCCCGATAACCTGATCAAGGATGTCTGAGGTCCCCTACCAGAACATGCCTACCCAGGCAGATGCAAGAACGACAATGTCAGACACCCCTGACCAGATCCCGCCCAGAGGTGCAAAGGGAAAGGGAAAAGAGAAAGAAATCGAAAACGAAAAGATCACAGTCGATGACGTGTAAATGAAACATGCCCATTCACCCTCATTCGATCAAAAGTAACTAACTAACCTCTTTTTCAAAACAGCTACCTCCCCAACTGGGTCCAATACTTCAGCAAAGATAACAAGTTGCTAGAAAACGTGAACTTGTCTGCCGAATGCATAATCTGCGGCAGCAAGCTCGCAATCACATCGCAGGTGGACCCAGAGGGAGATTCAGAGTCCTTCACAGTGTTGCCCTGTGGTCACGTCTTCGGGTATGATTGCATAACACGCTGGTTCATGACAAGTCCTAGGGCGTCCAACTGTCCCACCTGTCGCAAGGATATATACCACGACTTTTGCCGACACGTGAAGGCGCCCATCCGTTGTCTAAACGGCGGAGTGGACTTCAATGTCCACAAGTTGGCTGAGCAAGTGGCGAAACTAGCTCGCCACGAGGCTCTGGGCCTGCCTGTGAATTGTCGGCACCCTCGTGTGTGGCCCTGGAATAGTACTGGACCACAGGGAGCAAGACCTTCGGCGCCCTCGAATGATTACAGACCCCAGGGAGCAAGACCTCCGGCGGCGGGCAGACCAGTTCTTCCTCTGCCGCAGGGATATCTGAGTGAGTTATCCCTTGAACTTATCCGCCCCAGTTTTGCCGGGGACGAGTATATATAGTGTCCAGCCCGACTAATTCCATTTGTCGTCCAGACCCGAGAGGCCCTAGCGCAAGCAGTACGGCAGTAACCCACGCAGCATTTGCGGCCATGGAGCGCGACATGGCCGAACAAAGGCGCCACAGGCAGCGCCTTATGATGCACATGAGATCTGAGCGTCTGTATGCCTTATTGGCAGCTCACCAGGCCATTGCTTCAACCAGAGCCCCGGGGCCTCCACCCACGCACACGCACCTGCCTTTTTCTTCCCCTCTAGATGAGGATGTCAATCAACTGATTCGCTTTGGGGAGGGAACACAGTATGTCGGCCCTGACAACATTGTGCGAGACTTGGAAACCGGAAGGAGAGTACCTGCTGGCGCCAATGACCAGCCTTTGAATCCCCATCCGGTGTTGTCCTTGCCAAGACCGACCGATACACCAGGCGTTTACATTGTCGATGACGATACCTATCTCGGCGTCGATGGGCCGGATCCGGCGTGGTGGGAGGAACCCCACAGTCCTCTTTCAAATCGGCGGTCAAATGCGTACCCAGAGCTGCCCTTGCAGCGTCCGGGCACTCTGGCAGACGCTAATGTCGGCCGGGCCGAGGAAGCGGATTCGGATCCGCTCTGGATTGGGGCACCAATCCCTCTTATGCCCGGCGACCCAGGTTTTCAGGGTTAGACTAAGTACCCTTTTCCCTTGGAATGACGGCCTGCAGATTTCTGGAGGGCGTCAATGATGGATGAATAGCTGGCACTGAGAGGGCTAGCCTAAATGATAGGGGGGTTAGGCATGTCTGCTACTGATTTGGCCACCGGATCGTTATACTTCATCGATAGTTAGCGCAAGAGTACGCTTGGCTTTTACAGATGAGTTGAGATGCGCGTCTATTCTGCTGGCCTAGTCTTCGTCTCGTTGAAGGAACGAACGAGATTTGTACCTCGAGATTCAGTGGTCTTATAGACGATTTCTGGGGTTGTTGCCCACATTTGCGTTGTTCTTTCTTTATATATTGCCTTCGACATGGGCAAGGTTGGTCGATGATGGAGGACCTCGACCGCTTTGTTTGTACTCATCACTCTTGATCAGAGATGGATTCTGACCTGGATGGAAAGTCATCATCTGGAGCTCCTGCTTTCTCGACATGGCGGGAACGAGATAATAGGCACACAGATTAGGACAGACTCTTTCACAATAATACATTTGCTCGTGTATACAGAACGTGACGTAGATCTTGCAAGTGTGTGCCTTATCATAATCTCCCATAAGAAATACATTGTTCTAGGTAATTCTTTGATGCCATCGTAAATGAACAGGTAAGGGATCCAGCTGTTTGAACTTGAAACGCTTCCTTTGCAGCAGCCAGCATGAGTACGATGAATCTTTTGTCGTGGGCATCTTTGAGTCTTTGACTTGTAGGCAACGTGAGAAAATCACGTGCATGAGAAGTGTTCAATCTTTGTTGCGGCTGTAACAAGCCGAAGATACAGCCAGACCCCAATAGGGTACAAAGGTACCTACCCCACAGGCGTCATCAGGCCAGGCTAGACTGTTCTAGGCGTCTAGGATCATGTATATCTTTCCAAATTTTCAAGACTCTAGACTCTAGACTACAACATTATTTCTTTCAGAACCTATCTCAAGATAATCAACAATTATCAAATTGATGATAAATCATGAACATATCTACTATCTACCCTAGCGCTATTAATAACTACAAATTCATGCTCATAATGCTTTGTAAGTAACGTAGAGATAACAAACCCAGACCCCTTTTTATAGCTACAATAATAGCGCTGGACTAAGATTATCCACTTACCTATTTAGGTAGTATGCCCCCCTCACCAAGGATCATTATCAGTGGTTTTAACTTGATTGCGACAAGAAGGCTGAACCTAGACGCGCGCGCACAACATCGCGGAGATTACTCTAACCTCATTAGCGGATCGTTAGAGCTGAAAAAAGAAGCAAAAAGTCCCCGAAATACAAACGAAAGTGTGTCTGGGCAGAAAACTACCTACTATTACCTAACCTAAAAAACTTTGGGGAAAGGACACATGCCCCATTCTCAACAATCCTCTTTATTTCTGAATTGATCGGTTCGGAAATTTTTATCTTTTGTTTGTTGTTACGATACAATACGATTCGAGAGAAAGAGAGAGAGAGAGAGAGAGAGAGACAGCCTTGTCTCACTGCAACCGCAACCACATCTCCAAAACCCACACAGCGCAACGAAACGCATCGCGGAAAGCGCGAACAAATTCCATCATCATGCCGGACAAATGGGTAGATTGGTCCAAGAATGTGCGATCGAAAGATTACCGCGGCGCCTCGTCGTTTGCGACATTCATGATCATCAGTCGTGCGTAAAAATCCCATCCCCATCCTATACCTAACCTGTCTTACCTCCCTCGCTAACCACCACCAAAACAACAAAACAGCCGTCTGCTTCTTCCTCGGCATCCTCTTCGCCCAATTCCCCTACGACTTCCCCCTCCTCTGGACCACGGAGCCCATCACCCCGTTATATCTCGACCAGCTCGAGACGCACCTGAAGTTCCTGCACCAATCGCCCCCGCTGATCGCCCGTCTCCTATCCATCATGATCGTCATCGGGTTCCTGGGCTTCTTCATGAAACTCTTCCGGCCCTCGGAGAGCAACATGTTATTCGACGGCGCCTCCCTGGTCTTATACGTCATCGGCGTGGGCATCTACGTGGCAAACATCGTCAAGGGGTTGCGATTCGTGAGCGCGGGGATCTGGCACCAGGAGGATTTCCAGGGGAATCTACCCCCCTCGCAACAGAATCTCGAGGCGAACGATGGGAAGGTCGTGCTGGGTAGAGAGGATAGTCTCAAGGTCATGGCTGCTAGTAATACCATCCTTGCGCTTGTCCTTGTCGGCGTTTTGGTTCTCCAGGCGGGGCAGTGGTATGCGGAACGGAAGGATAACGAGGAGTATGAGAGGGTTATGGGACAGCAGCAGCAGGAAAAGAGTGCGGCCGGAGGGAATAATGGTAATAATAATGGTGGGGGTAATATGACTGCTTCGGAGAAGAGGGCTAGTAAGAAGAGGCAATGATTTTTTTGTCCGTTCTTGATGTTCTTCTCGGAGAAGGGGGATGGTTGGTTGAGCTTTGGGTTTTTATCTAGGGGGTAGGCTATTCATCTACATGGATGGGCATGCATGATTACGCGAGAGTACCTTTGGTAGCTAAGCTATAAGAAGCAAAAGTTGTACGTGTCGATGATAATTATACATTTATTCACATCAAATGAAGCACGAAGATGGTCTCCCAGTCACGAAATGTTGGTCTTTCTCCAAAGAGAATATACTATATGTCAAACCTAATATTCCATAGAATAACCCCTAAAAATGAAAACGCCTACCGACCCTGATAGTGGTATCAAATGAAAGAAAAAAAAAAAAATAGAAAAAGCCCAGTCAGATCGTGTTTTTATCCTCTTTACGCCTTCCATTCGATGCAATACAATGCAGATACAAGATAAGAAAACAAATGCCGCTGGACCCGAAACGTTTCATGATTAGTTACCTAGTCAGTACGGACATCATCTCCGACGAACAGGCGAAGGCGGCGCCCCTCTCTCTCCAGCATGACTCTGAAACTCTGTCCACGTGGTATCCCGCTTATACCCATCAGCAGTCATAGACGGCGTACCGACATCCGACGGATCGGCAAAGATATTGATACTTTCGCTCCCAGCACTATTCTGTCTCTCGCCACGACTAGCAAACGGGTTCGAGAAACCAGGTGAAGACGAGCCCGAAGACCTGGTAGAATACCTGCCCGTCAGACTCCGCAGACCACCGATCTCGGCGGAGGGGTGATAGCTCCGCGGAGAGGCGTGTTGGCTTCGCGGAGGTGGTAGTTCGCTCATCTGGCTTTCCGGTCGTATGCTATATGGCGAATACTGCGAGTAAGGCGACTGAGGGGGAGAGTTGACTTTTGGAGAGGGGGGCGGGAATCGGGGTTGGGCTTGTGTTGGTGTCTGCGCTATTCCCGAGCTTTGCGCTTTGGCTAGGAAGTCTAGTCGTTGGCTGTGGTAGTCGGCGTGTGGGATCGGTGCGCTTATGATGTTGCCAAATGACGAGGTCGAGTCGTGTTTTTTGCTAGAGTCTACGGCTTTGTTGGCGCGTCTGTGTCGTAGTAGGAATATACCCGCTATCAAAAGGCCGAGTACGGCGATGCCGCCTGCGATGCCGCCTACGATGGCCGCTATGTTGTGATTCCGGGTGGTTGTGCTCGAAGGCGTGTCCTTTGATGGTATGGCCGTACTCGTGTCACCTCCGATAGCTGCTGTCGTTGTTGAGGTTGATATAGAGGCGGGGACGGATGTAGCTATGCTCGTCTTCAACGTTGAAGGGATAGAAGATGATGATGTATGGGCCGTCGTAGTCGAGCTATGTCCTTTTGACGATGACAATGACAATGACGACGACAACGGTGTCTCGCCCGGCTTCTTACTCTGATCGGTATCCTTGACACAGTTCACATTTTTCTCGTTGCAGTGATACCCAAAGGGACAACAACCCCTTCCGCATTCCGCCAGTTCCTTATCCTGCTCCGTCGTCTTAATCCCTGCCTTTGGATGCGTCTTCGGGTCCTGAAGTGAGACGTTGCAACTAATGGTCTGTATCACCGTACAACCATCCCCGTTCTCCGGACAGCAAAGCACCGTTGTTCCTCCGGCCAATACCAGACATGAGCTCCCCGTGGAACAGCAAAAGGTTCCCGAAAGTCCGGATTCCGTACATCTCTCAAAGTCGGCAGGGCAGGTGTCGTCCCTCGCAAATAGCCCCGAGGGGCGAATAGTAGATGCCGACGCGATAGCCAGTATCGCGGCGATTTGCAACGTCCGCAGTGGACCACGAGCGTATAACATAACGCGGGGTTTGTCTGCTCTCGCTGCTTTCGTTCTTTTCCAGGTAGTAGCTAGATTGAATATGAAAGTAGATGTACGCTTATCAAAAGCGAAGTGTTGGTTAAGAAGCGAATAAGAATGTCGTATGCGTATGATAGAAGAAGAAAATCTAGGAAGTAGTCTAAATCGAAGACAGTCGTAGTAATGGAACCTGGCGGTAAAAAATGGCGTTTATTATTCACAAGGATTCCCTTGACCAGCGAGGGGCGTAGGAATGCGGCGGGATTATAGCAAGAAAAACGAGTCACAGACAGACAATGAAGATGTCAAGAAAATTCGACGTTGGATCGTGAATGGAAGTGTAGTCAAAGGAAGAATGTCGATAACAAAGACGTCACTTTCATGTACGACTAACAACTAACAAGAAAGAAATCGAACAAGATTCAAGTGAGAAAGAAAGAAAACTTGATCCATGTCATAATGGGAACAAGAAGGTAGGAGAACAGAGAAAATACTTCATCACCTTTGTTTCCACTAGGTATCTTAGGCCCATTCATGGTCTACCTATTCTTTTCTCTTGGCTAGAGCTGAAGGCCGCGACCCGCAGGAATACCTACGCGATGATTCAAGGTCGTGCAACTGGAATTCTCGCGACGCTCCATGGGGTCCAACTGATTACGGGCACGGCAAGTCGCGTTGCAGGAACAGAAGTGGCCGGACAGATATCTGCAGGGCCAGTTCTTATCGACAGCCTTGGCTTGAGGCATTATAAGATCTGCCTATTCAGGCCGATATAGTCAAGATGAGGCAGTTGTAGCGTAGGATCACCGCGTCGTCGGTCAAAAACGAGAGGCTCACAAGAAGCGAATCGCCTGTCCCACTCTCGGCGGTTACTGCAACCCCCAACAAAGTCTATAGGCTTCGAGTGCGAGTGCCGCTGTTGCAGAATGTAAAGAAAGAACAGATTGGATTGGTCACAAGCTTTCAATTTAGGCGCGCATTCAGTAGAGACTCGTCTGTGATTGGCTGGTGGATTGGCGCTGCAATGTGGGTGGGCCGTCAGGCACTGAAAGATCTGGCCGCCGATCTCTGCTTACCTGTTGTTAATAAAGTGAGCTTAATACGAGTACAACACCGACCGACCCAAGTATAGATATTCTAGCTTCATAACCACTCATCGGAATTCAAAACCAACTGGATACGGTGAAGGGAAATTTTATATATATTTGTCACCTGACATATGAAATGAGAGCAACTGCTACAACTTACGTGTACACCCATGCCGATATATCCGCAGCAGACCTGTTCAAACGACCGGTTACCATTACCAACCAACCAACCAACAGGTTCAACAATCTTCTCTTGTCACAAGATAACAACGATGAAGTCATAACCCTTAAAAGAGGCCTCTCGATTCTCCATCCCTCTTTACGCAATCCGGGCCATACCGTCGGGTCCAACTGTGACTCATTCATTCTGGGTTTTACAACACGGTACAGCCACAACCAGTCGTCACCTCTCCTCCAGTGACTGTCCTACGCGACCTCACTTTCACTCTCGTGGCAGACACACTTCGCCTTCCGTACTCCGTATTCCGTTGGACATGTGTAGTAGAAAAAGCACATGACCAAAGTCCAGTTTTGCGCCTTTATTCCGCACACGTGCGCGAGTTCGCTCTGGTACACCGTACTACCTAACCTAGATACTTTACTTACATCACCAAACATCTACATTTGCAATCAACATCACCGGATAAGCCCAGGCCGGCCCGTAACTCACGCTTAACCGGCCCGGGGAAACCCCAAGATCCCGCTTCCCGTCACGTGGATAGGGAAAGCCGTTACTTGCATCTTGTCTGTCCTACGTATATACATGTTTGCGCTTCTCCCTCTCCCTCTCCCTCTCCCCCCTCCCTGCCAGCTAATAGACATCAATGTTTTTTATCCATAACATTAAAAAGCCTCGAAAAAAGACATCCCTCCCTATTAGGTTAGGTAAGGTACCTAATCAACCAACCTTTGAATTGAAAACCTAAGATACCATATCCATGGCGGGGGAGAACCAACAGGTTAGGTTGTCCCTCGAACCCAGTCCAACGGTACCGGTTACCTACCGTTCCGTACTGTACCTTACATGATCCCACCCGAGTAGGAGGTACCTTTGTAAGGGAACCAGCCAGCCAGCCAGCCAGCCACCTCGGGACTTCTTTGCAAGTGATTTGATCAAGTACCTACCTGAATAAAAATCCACGTTAGATAGGTCTGCAAAAAACAAAAGCTTCCCGAGCTTTGTCTCACTCTGTTACAAGTCTATTTTTACAAACCACAAAGAAAAAGAAAAAGTGAGTACATATATCATTTGGTATCGGATGAGTAAAGATCCTACCTACCTAACTGCCCTTACCGTCCATCACGCAGCAAAGAGCATTCCAAGCTAGATAGTGTGTGTATAAGTAGAAATAAAATAAAATAAAAAAGACCAATTAACTATACCTAGCAAATATCTCAAGGGAGAAAAAAAAAACCAACCCCCCATACGTACCAGTACAGTACCACTCTGATAACATCTCCGGTTTCGATATTTTATCAATATGTGAAACGTATTTTCCCTACCTAACCTACCACACCACCAGCCTCATGTAACATACATACCCAACTACTTCCCTACCCACTTACTCGTAGACATTTCTTCTCAAGATAAAAGATAGATAGATACGCGTAGGTATAATGTAACCTACCCGTCCAAGGTGGCTGGTAAATTTTAACATACCTAATTAATAATCGATCTGAAACACACACACACACACACACACACACACATACACATGTAAACATTTCTTTTCTTCCTTTCTTCTTCTTCTTCTTAATAGTCAGTCAGTCACACCTATAAACATACACTGTCGGCAGGTACCTAGCCAAGCCACGTGCTTCATAAAAATAGTCCCGAGACATTTTCTTCTTTTCTTTTCTTTTGTTTCAAAGGAAAAAAAGAACAAACAAAGTTCCTTCTCTCTTTTATTGTTATGGGGTTAGTTACAGTCTTGTTAATGTCGTACAGAATGGTCTTTGTATAATATCGTACACGTCCAAGGGATTACCTAACCTACCCTCGTGTCATTCATTGTCAACTACCACAAGTACCAATATACATTTCATACCTAGAACTACCAAGTGGGGGGGGGGGGTTGAACCAAGGTATTGTTGCTTTTGTCCCCATGTACCGAGGACTTTAGTGTTTGTGTTGTTTTTTTCTAAATGTTTGATGTTTTTTCTAAATGGCTTGTGACTCTAGACTACACATGTGTGATCGTGAGCCGAGGTTTGCTTTTGTCATCCTCTGCAAACTGTGGCTTGGAGAGTTGATTTTGGTCCTATGATAGGTCAACTCAGCTGACAATTGGATGACTACAGATTGAAACTGCTCAATGTTATCTAATGCATCTTGTCAAGGCAAAGCCCAAAAGAAAGTAACGGTTATTTTATCAATAATGTTTTTGTTGTATTTAATTGAATATCTGTAAATTTCAATTGACTATTGTCAATTGTGTGCTCTTGAGGCCTTTTTGGTCCTTCTAAAGAGTTTGGTTGAGAGTGTCGGGAGCAATCATTAGCGGTGCTTCCCTAAAGGTTAAGTAGGTGGATATTTTGCTGAGCCTTTCTTTTTGTTTTTGCCAATCCGGGACCAGATGCTCCAATCCATGGTATCCAAAAACCGTAAAACTCCATATCCAAATATGCCCCTGGGTATAATAGAACAGACGCAAAAATGTTAAAAAAAACAAATAAAACCATCGCCGATGCTAAACCCTCGTAAGCCATGCATATGATGATATGGGTCCCAGATCCTCTCAGCTTCGTGGTAGAAACATTCCAATGTTGTTCTTGACCACATGTGTTAAATTACATCTCAAAAGTTCAAGTGTCGTCCTTTATTCGCCTTGCGGCGCTCTCTCTGTCTCTTTTGGGTATATGTCTCCACTGTTGGAGTGTAGAAATTAGAAGAGTAAAAAGGGAAAATGTGTCAATAGGGATGGTGATTATCCTGCATCACACACGGCAAGGCACATGCAGAAGAAAGGGTGGGTAGACCACACTTCTCCTCAAAGCCCGGCTTTATGTTTGGAGAGTGTCTACCTATAGTAGGAGGTAGTCCCACCCCTTCATCTGCATGACGTCTCTCCAGGAGACGTACGGCGCCTCCGTTGATCCCGTCGCGCTAGGGCTTGGTTGGTTGTCGGCCTGTTGCCAGACCTCATTAAGAATGGCAACAACGCCGCCGAAGCTGCCGAAGCTCGAAGCTTCCTCAAGCTGGGCGATGCGGTCGGCAAAGAAATGTCTGAATTGAGAGTTGGCGCCACTGACGGAGCCCCCAATCAGGTAGACCCAAGAAAGACTCCGGTCGAATCCACAGGGTCCAGATGGGATGTGTTGAAGTATCGTAGTCAACTTCTCCACTAGGCCGATACAGCTGCTCTGACTTGGTGAGAAGCCAGGCACGAGGCTGCAAAGGTAGATGCGGGCCGCGATGCGGAATGCGCTCGTGATGTTCTTGCTAAGTTGCTTCGGGCTCAAGGAGCCATTGGCGTTGAAGGGAATCTTGGGCGTGCAATCGCCGTTTTCCGTCAGATTAATCTGTTCACCTAGCGAGTGGACATGGGTGCAGAGGGTGATGTCGTCCATACCCTCCTTCTTGAGGTTGTCAAGGCAGGCAATCTCAGAGATGAGGTACATGACGCGGTCTTCACAGCCCATAAGCTCACGTAGGCCGATGGAGCTATTGACAGTCGAGAGGTGCTTTTCCCTGTAGATGTGGGCAAATGTAGGAGCTCTGCCCTGCATCGTCGCTCCAAGGATGTCGATCCAAGCAGTCAATGTCATATTGAAGGGGCTCTGCGTCATCTGTTCTGCGGGGTCCGTGACGATCCGGGGGAGATCAAGCTTGTTGACCAGTGAAGTAACAGCTTGGAAATGCTGATGCCACGGGATATCGGGAAGGGAGTCGTCGTACTTTCCGACGCAGGTCTTGAAGAAAATGAGACTCAAAGTCGCCTCTAGGATTTGCTGATGGTTCTCGTCCTGGTTGAGTGCCTCGCAGAGGTGCAGGATGGTGGCGTGGCGGTGTCGCATGATATCGTTGTCGATTTCCTCGCTCTCAATGTTCATCGTAGCCTTGTAGTGTTGCGCAGCAATCATGAGACAGCAGTGAAGGTAACCCTTGTTGGTCTGGAGAGCTGGAAGGATGAAATCCGAGCTGACCGAGCCGTGTTGGTTCGTCTCGAGGATAGGGAAGATGGTGGGCAGAACCGAGTGGATGAAATGGTCCAGTAATCGCTGATCATTCTCTTCTAGCTCGATATCAACTTGCCTCGTAGTGGTAGCAGGGCCATGTGAGAAGTCGAAGAAGTTGACATTCAGCGTCTCCTCAGCTAGTGACTCCCGTCGCTCCTGGTAGATCTGCTCTGTCCATTCGCCGTCCAGCGGATAGTTGAGTATTGTTCCCGGTGGTGGCGGTGTGTGATAAGTGCTGAAGGTGGCAACAGTCGACTCTGTCAACGTGGGGATGTCATTGACAAACATCTGGCGTTCCGTCTTGACATCAATCTCATACGGAGACATGCCAAACATGAAGTCAGGATGTGTGGAGACGATCTGCGGGTTGTAGGCGCCGTATTCGGCCATATTTGGCGAGCTGTTGAAGTTGAAGGCGAATTGAGAGTCAATCGAGGCCGACCTTGTCCGATCTAGCGGATCTGAGAAAGTGGCCGATGTTGGCAGGGAATGCGATAGTCCAGGTGGTGAGCCGATAGTGGTCTGAATTGTGTGCGACGCCTTCTCTGTGAGCTTCTTCCGCTTGATTATCATCTTGATGTCTTCCTTTTGCTGTCTCCTTGCCTCGTTGTTGCTCCACCACATCGGCCGTTTGTATTCACAACATAGGCCAAGATGTTTGCACGCCGTGCACATGGGAGTGCCCTCATCGCACTTCTTGCGCCGTAACCTGCAAGTATAGCAGCCTAGAGAAAAAAGGTTTGGTCAGTTTTCCATGTCGGTGTTGTTGGGTGGTTCGCACCTGCCCAGCATTGGGCCGGTGTAAGTGGCCTGGCAGCCACGGTGGGTGTGTATGATCAAGAGGGAAGTGAGGATCCACGAACCTGTTCTGGAGCGTCGATGCATCTGTGTCTTTGCCTTTGTGTTCGCATTGCTGCTAGGCCTTGCAGACTTCTGTTTTGGTGGTTGTGCGACAGCAGCCATGTTGACGTTTGCTGCTCTCATCATGAAGGCCTCACGCGAGTTGGGGGGTATGGTTGCCATTTGTACAGTTGGTTATGTATGCCTGGGGTTCGATGTACCTGCGTTGAGATGCAACCAGGGAGGTGTGGGTCCGGGTGCTAATGTAGTTTGTAACTTGTATCTTGTACTGAGGACCTATCGTTGTTCACAAGCCGAGCGAAAGCGGGAGGAGATGGGAGGAAGCCGGGGTCCAGGATCCAGTCGATGGTACCGGGGTATTCAAAAGAAGTGCTCAGATTCCACCCAAAAAAAATTGCTGTTGTATACTCGGTGCTGAGTTTGCCAATGATACCGCTCAACAACCCAAACTAGTGTGTGCGCCGTGTCGAATTTCGTGATAATTAATATTAGATTTTGTCGAATGAATGACCAGATTCAAGCGATGCCAGATCGCCTTTAACTTTTTGATATAATGAATAAGACCAGCTTGATTAGAGAGTGTGTATAGTAGAGGGGTAGAGGGGATATGAGGAGGAGGGGCGGGAAGGAGGAAAGAGAAGATAAATTAGGACGACACTTGAAGCTTTTGACTCTACAACAACTGCACCATCTACGAGAAAAGGTCGAAGGGCAAAGGAGGTGTGAAGCCTTATATGAATGAATTTGCCCACTTTCCCCCTCCATAACAAGCTGGTCGTGCTCCGATAACAGAGGGTTAAAAATAGAAACAAGCAATAAGTCGGGGTAAATCCTATTTTAACCCATGATCAAGTGGCCTAATTACAGGTCATTGCATGCATAATTAACCCATGTTGGGAAGGGAAGACGTGGGTTAAATTGGTGTGCGCTTGCAGACGCCAATCAAAGCGGTCGGTTCGACGGGCCTAGTATATCGAGTCCGGGCCAAGGATGGATGGTACCCTGGATTGTACCCATCAGCCACCCCACTCGAGGGCAGCGGTGCGGAAGGTACGTATGGACCAGGGTGATGCCACTCGGTGCTACGCACGGCTGCAAGCTAGCTGCAAGCGGAGCCGAGCAAGAGACTAAAGGTAGAAAAGACTGGGTCCCTCGACAGGGGGGAGCAGTGATGTTGGGTGACATTGAGGTCTTTTTGCGAGACTAACTCCGGGTATACTAACTTTTCCCCAAGAGGCGGGTGGTAGTTATGCCAGTTCATAAGGGCTCTTTCACTGCAACTCGGATGGATCAAATGGGTCGTATGGACCGAAAGGCCCACTGCCCGAGGATCTTGCAGAAAACTGGCCATAAAGAATGGCCCGGGGGGTATGGATTTCGAATGCAACTCTGCCAGCCCTGTGTTCCCCAGGCGATTTCATAGGTTCATGTAAAGATAGCATCAAGAAGCAGATTTTTCTGTGCGGAATACCAACCATGTCAATTATCATCAGTACACACACATCGTGGGTATTCTCGGCCTCAAGAAATATGTTAAGACAAGTTCATTGTTTTAATGTCTCAAGGGATAATGGTTTCTCAACTAGGCGCGTGTCTTACCTTTGGAACACCCAGACTAACACACGTACCCGTCCCAAACCCCTTCCTTGTGTTCCTGGACATGCTGTGTGCTCTGAGACACAAGAAAAGGCAAACCTTTTTTTCTTCTTCCCTTTCCCCCTATCTTCATAGTAGACAGCTAGATCAGCCGAGATGGAAATGCGCGACCCATACCAGATCAGAGGAAGGAACCCCCATGCAGAATGCAAGGAGGTAAGGGTGCCTGCAGAGACCACGGGCTACAGAGGGTAATTTGATGATTGGGTAGCGTCATTAATTGACAGCAGCCGTTCTAGGATACCATCGCGAACTTTAGTACCCAGGACTTACACATACAAACCTTCATGAGCAATCCAAGTTGAAAACACCAGGGCATATAAGTATCTAGTACAGCTCAAGCACTCATCCGGTTTGGTTACCTACGTACATTACAGATTCATACTAGCACGTTGGTGTGTAGTAAAGGACAGGACCGATATGGCATGACGTCCATGGACGAATGCCCTTTTTTGGTAAATGGATTCAACCGAATGAGTTGTTTTAGCACATTCTCATCTTGCTTGATAGCAATATCTTTCCTCAATAGACCAGACTAAAGGCTTCGTCACGATTGGCAAGTAGGTAATCACGCCAAATCACTGCCCACATACAGACAATGTACAATCTGAGGGGCCATGGCATGAGCATGAGTATAAGCATGATAGGCATAGAAGTCTCAACACCATCGATACCTAATCAAAATATCTAGTCCAGACCTTACTAGGGTAACGCCAATGAGTGGACAGAGGTTCAAGGTAAAATGTCGGGTTGGTCGCACCGATCAGTAACGATTGTCAATCCAAGTCCAGTAATGCAGGTCTAGATTCCCGCAGGAGTTAAAATTGACTGGTGTGCATTCACCCGTTCGCCCTACCTGTTCACCATCGCGGACGCAGGTAGGTCGCATTGGGCAGTTACCGGTGATAGGGCGTAAAGCAAAAGAAGAATAAGATCTGCCCAAGAGTCTACGAGTATCGACATCATCAAGCATGTGTCGGTAGGTTAGAAAGAACGGACGAGGTATAAAGGCACGTTCTTCTGCTCGTATGGAAAACGTACAACGTGACACAGAAACCACATGTGCGCCATGCTCTCTTGTCTCGGTGCACACATTGCACATTATCTTTCTGTACCTTGGCGTGTGCTTGGGATAGGTATTAGAATAGGTAGGTAGGTATTGCATGTGTTGGGAGGAATGGAGGGACAAACCTCCGTATAGAAAGTGCGCTGATTCGCCGTTGGCCTAAGGTTAGCGCTAAAGGCCGATTGAGCCGGTTAGGTCTAGCGGAATGTGACAAGTATCGAAGCGGCCGCACATTGACCGCTTATTGGCCAGAGCTTCAGAGCTAGAGCTCGGGACGGATGGCTGCCAAGAATCGAGAGTAGCCAATCTCTATGCAAGGACGGGAAGCTCCCACTAGCGTGCTCTGTTAGCTCGTAGCTTGTCTAGCCTATCCTGGCCCCCCTTTCGCACCATACCTACTTGGTTAGGGAAGTTACTTTACCCTGTTAGTGGACGCGAGTGGGGTTGATGCAAGCAGTGTTACAGTACAGCAATATTATGCAGCCAAGTGGAAAACGACATCCTGGGATGGCTAGTCGACTTCTAGGGGTGCTTTGGGGTTCTGGAGACTGGGGGGGAGCATTCGCCAACAAAGTTCGCCATCTCCCCCCTCCTTCACGATAGTGGTGGTGAGAGTGGCTTGACTGGCGGTGCTGCAGTACATCGCCCCTGATTCCCGGCGCTGCTGTTTCTAGTATCCGGACTATAATTTAAACCCAATTGGGCAAGGTACGCGCTGTGCGCCTTATTCTAGCCACCGCTTAACCCAAACAGTACAAAAAGCAAAGCGCACCTTAAAAAAAAAAAAATAAATCCTTAAAACGTATAGTTAATAACTTTTTAGTATAAACTGTTAGAACTAGCATAAATAGCTAAATTGTATATATTAATTAATATACGCGTAAAGAGGTAAAACTTCTCTTCTTTGCAAAATCTGCATATACTAAATAAGTAAGGAAAAACTTTTTATAAAAAGACCTTTTTCTTTATAGTAGTCTTTACTATAGCTATATAACTTTTACTATATAAGCATTATATTAATTTCTATTATTTTATAACTTATTAAATCTAACATACCCCTTTAAAATAAGCTAACATACTAGTTTATTTTATAGCTATAAATAATATTTTTATTTTACAATATTATAGCTTTTATAATAATAGTTATAATATTTTAAATTATTTTAATTTATCTTTTTAGTTTTCTTGCACTTTTATAGTAATAAGCTAATCAATTTTAGTTTAAATAGCTTTAATATTAATTAAATTAATTTATTATAAAAAGCTTGCTTACTTATTTTATACTAAAAACTTTATAAAACTATTTGCTATTATTAAATTTGTTAGTATATAAACTACTTAAAGCGTTTTAATAATTACTTTTTAACGTAATTAGTAATTATATATATTAACGTACTATAATTTTGTTTTAAGTATTGCAATATTTTTATTTATTAAATTAATAGTTTGCTAATTATTATATTAAATAATAATATGCTTTTATTTTAAATTAATGCTAAGCTTGTTAATAAGCTAGCTAATAAACATAGCTTTTTTTATAGCTTAAGCTAATATAAAAAGCTTAGCTTTAATTATAAAGATAATAACAATATTTTATTTATTTATTTTTTAACTAATAAGTTTACTAAAAAAAAGCATTATATATGCTTATAAGCTTTTTTAATTAATAATATTATTAGTAAATAATAAATTACTAGCTACTTTAAGCTTATTTTTGTTTTTAAACTATAA
>MU401462.1:0-97272 GCA_022579005.1 Poronia punctata
AGCTGCTTTTATATAAAAAAACTACTACTTATTAAAAAGTTTATTATTATTAACGTAAAATTAAATTAATTATATATGCTATAGTTATTACTAAATTAAATATTACCTTTGCTATATTATAGCTTTTATAATTTAATAACAATTTTTTACTTACTTACTATATTGCTGCTAACTAAGTATTAAACTATTTTTAAGCAAATTAACGCTTTGCTTTATAGTTTAAAAACAAAAATAAGCTTAAAGTAGCTAGTAATTTATTATTTGCTAATAATACTATTAATTAAAAAAGCTTATAAGTATATGTAATGCTTTTTTTTAGTAGACTTATTAGTTAAAAAGCAAATAAATAAGATACTATTATTACCTTTATAACTAAAGCTAAGCTTTTTATATTAGCCTAAGCTATAAAGGAAGCTATGTTTATTAGCTAGCTTATTAATAAGCTTAGCGTTAATTTAAAATAAAAGCACATTATTATTTAATATAATAACTAGCAAACTATTAGTTTAGTAAATAAAAATATTGCAATACTTAAAATAAAATTATAGCACGTTAATATATATAATTACTAGTTATATTAAAAAGTAATTAATAAAACGCTTTAAGTAGTTTATATACTAATAAATTTAATAATAGCAAATAGTCTTATAAAGTCTTTAGCATAAAATAAGTAGGCAAGCTTTTTACAATAAATTAATTTAGTTAACGTTAAAGCTATTTAAACTAAAATTAACTAGCTTATTACTATAAAAATGCAAAAAGACTAAGAGGATAAATTAAAATAATTTAAAACACTATAACTATTACTATAAACGCTATAATATTATAAAATAATAGTATTATTTATAGCTATAAAATAAACTAGTGTGTTAGCTTATTTTAAAAAGGTGTGTTAAATTTAATAAGTTATAAAATAACAAGAATTAATATAATGCTTATATAGTAAAAGTTATACGGCTGCAGTAAGGACTACTATAAAGGAAAAGGTCCTCTTATAAAAGGTTTTTCCTTACCTATTTAGTATGTGCAGATTTTGCAGAGAGGAGAAGTTTTACCTCTTTACGCGTACATTAATTAATATATACAATTTAGCTATTTATGCTAGTTCTGACAGAAGGCAGTACCTACGAGTAGGTGGTGCGGGTAAAGTGGCTGAGTCATAGTAGGCTTATTTCCACATTCTTACAGTAAGAGGAATACTGTGACAAGACTTTTGCTGTATGCTTTAGGTACTTCCGGTAGTATGTAGCAGCACCTAATCTATGTAGGTACATCCCTAGCAGTACTATGCTGTAGGCATACATGCATAACATGTGTGCATACATACCTACCTACACATACAACTTGAAGCAGGTTGAATAAGTTAGTACTACTAGAAAAGGAAATATACTTATAGATGTGGTCAGTTAAAATGAATTAGGATATCCGGATGAGAATGTGGCACATCAGATACTACTGGTAGGTAGGGCCGAAGCCGAAGGTTCTGGATAGCGTTGACAGAATGTATAAAATAGGAAAGCATTTGAATGGATGGTGGGATTTGAAAACATCCAGCAAATAGGGACATGATGATAGGTATGTAGGGTATATATCTATCAGAGAGAATGTAGACAACCTCTTGCACCTATGCCACGCTAATAAGAGAGGGTATAGAAGAGACAACATCCCGGTTCTCTTGCAACGTACAGGTAGGCCTTTTACCTATATTGCTAACCTATCCGGTCCTCAACAGCACTAGGTTAAAGTATCAATCAAGCCTCCTAATCTGTGCTGATAGTTTGGTGGTTGTTAGATGTTGACTTGGCAGCAAGGACGTTATAACTTATCTCAGTGTGTAGCGTGTACGAGTATGTATTGTAGAGTAAAGGTTGATTATCAGGTACCTAGGTTAGCATGTGAGAGAAGGCGTTACAAACGTGGCTAGTTAATATGGGCCCCTCAAATGTTCCACATAGTCTGTAAAGTTGCAATAACAAATAAACTGCGTCGGGACTCGGTTTTAGACCAAATACAACCTAGCCTAGACTAGGTCGCAGGACTGCAGACTTTGTTGGTAACTTTCCTTGGGTATCTGCCTTTGCTGACGCGCACTGTACATCCAGCCCGCTCAAGCAAGAAGCCTAAGAGGCCTATTGGGTTAAAAGATCCGGTGGTAAGAAGTCACCAAAGCTTTAAGACTTGGTATTGTAAACCTGTACGTTCTAGACTAGGTTAGGTACATATAGGTATGCATTTGTACTTCGAATAAGAGCAGTTGTTCTGCGACTGTGGGTAATTAATACCTACCTACTCGTACGCGTAGCCTAGAGAGAAGCTGGCGGCGGTGTCGTGTCAGGCCCTTGTTGACTGTGGCTGAGGTGCAGTGGTTCCTTTACCCAAGAAGATTGACCAAACCAATTCAGGACCGATGCTTGACATGGATATGGACGATCGCTTTTTACATCTTATATACGTTGTACTATTTTGCTTTCTTTTTACGTGTAAATGTATTATGCCCAGCTTCTAGACACCGTCGGTGATGTACAGCGCGGGTTACCGATTCTGTGCTAGGCACAAAATCTCGTCATTAAAAGGAAAGGTGCATTATTTGTGCTCTGTAAGGAGCGTGTTCTCCTCATCTCTCTGTGCATGTGTTCCTCTACTTTAAGAGGTGTTAGATACGCTTGTGTTTATGTGTGTACGTGTACGTGTAGAGGCGTGTGTGCAAGAGTGGGGGATACTCCGTTCGAACCCCGATTAGGCAAGTCGACTTGGCCGTTTCGACTAAAAACACTTACGCCAGCCATGTGGGAAGACCGGGATGTTAAAATTGGCGTTTCAAATCAAGGACTGCGGCAGGAGTGCATATTACCACATTAAGTACGCCTTGTACAGTTTACTATGTATCTCAGCACTGTACAGAGGACTGTGGCATGTCAAGCCTTTTTCCATATGGCTGTGCACAATGTCTATGCCACACGATAGACATTACGCGTATGTACAGTATGGTCTGCCATGATTTTCAACATCCTCATAATATTGTGGTGTGGACAATATTGTGATTAGGCCCAAAACAACACCCTTTTGATCATGAAGAGGTGATTACCGTCTATGATGGATTAGTAAGCTCTGTATAGTAGTTTACATACTAAAGTAGATGTGCATATATTGTCAGATCTTCCTCAAACGTTTAATAGTGGTTAGTATTAAGATATTCAATTAATATCCGGGCGGATATATGCTGTTGCTAATAATAATACCTAATACACAACATCTTGTACAGTAGGTATGTGCCGGATAGATACAGTAACTGTGCTAACTAGCGGCCGCGATATACTGTATATACAGAGCTTTAAAGGGGCGAAGATCAACAACATCTATCACTTTGCCTTGAATTCAATCAATTTTCTAGTTGTACAAGCAGAGCGCACCTATCTACAATTAGTATGATTTTGCAATGAGCCCAAATCTAGAGATATTCTTTGCAGGCAAGTAAAACCATATATATGTCTTGCTACTAATGCATGGTTACCTTATACACATAGAACACCGCAGAAGGTCTGGTCATAAAACAACCTTGCGCATCTAACTTCCCACCTAGCTCGACGCAAAGCTGTTAGCTAATTTGAAGTTGTTTATTGATTCTGTGTGTATGGTTTATTCTTTCTAGTATAAGTAGCTTCTCAGTCATGCATCTCATCGGAATGGTATCACATTCACAGGAGCCCTTTGGGCAGCGCCTACACGTACCTAGATAGGTCGGGATCAGATAGCGCGCTTGTCCTTTTTATTTATTTTTGGCAAAGCTACTTAGCTATGCGCCAATCTGGCTGAATAATTGATTGCCCTGATCTACGTCTTCGAATATCTACCTGGGCAAGCACCCCGACTTGTACTTGTAGTATCTAGATGGTGAGTGCCTAGGCCTGCAGATCGGTCGGCAAAAAAGTCACGCAATATAGAACTCGAATAATTGATGCCGGAGAGCGTTGCACCGTAGTCTAGTCCGTAAATCCGAATAGGGTAAGATACACTGTACACATATATGCATTTTCCCTAGGGAGCTCGTAGGTAGGTTTAACAAAACTGAATTTTGGGCATAAGAATTCAAGACCCGAGGCAAACCTATGTACAAGTTGTCGGCACAGCTGATGTTTGGTCACTAAAGCAGAGTCAGTCAGTCACAGACGCGTGATATCAACCAGTAATCACGCCGTGTGGCTGAATAGAAAGGGGATTGGACGGTTGTTGCATATCTCTCGATGCATATGACCCTAGCTGAGACGGAGCAAAAGAGCACTTTTTTAACTCCTGCAGGTCCATTATTACCTATTGCCAACATGTTGCTTGTGCAACCTCCTTAACCCACAGGACTTGGGCTGGCAATATATGCATAGATTATGACGCAAAGCGGCTACTACATCTTCATGTTTAGGTGGTATTACCCACCACTGTGCACTACAAGGTGCGACGGGAATACCCAAACAGCAACGACTTTGGTGGCGCATCAGACTACATGTGCTCCTTATAAATCAATGACTTTGCATAGATAAGGTGACGCAAGAGGAACTTTATGAGGAGGCTAACCAGAGGTTACTTGTCAGTATTTTTGAGTTGGAACGACAGATACCTACATAGTAAATATGTATATACGAGTAGATTGGCCAACAGTCTACATTGAAGATGAGGTTCCTCGCGTGTCTCTAGATTTTCATTGGTTTGGTAAGACGCGCCAATACAGAGTTCTGTTGTACGTGTAGAGGGTATTCTAGTCTGGTCTGCTAAAGACCAGACCTTTCCTAACCCCTGCAGCCGGATACATACAGTACCGAGCCAAGAAATCATGATAGGGTAGGTACTGTATATTCTGAAACAATGCCAACAGTCCTTCTTTCCCATGTCATCTTGCCCTCGAGCAAGATTACATAGGCTATCCTGACGCCCACGCACATGGTGGTAAACCTAGGTAATTTTGGTAGCCCATGTAATTCGACGGAATTATCGGAATAGAACAGCTAGGCACGCCAGGTTGCCAGGGCCCCCGGGTATTTCATAGATTGAATGACGGTTCCAAGGGTTACTGGCTATTGCCCAGAATGGCAACCATACCCATACGCACGTGTTTCAGCCGTCCAGATTAGGATACGCTAGGTATAGTGCAGTTCCAGTCGTCAACCACCGGTAATTAATTAATAAACTTGAGATGATGTATGTGAGGTATGTGGTACCTATTCCACATACAGAAAACCCAGACGTACGTGCGTGCGTGTATGCAAGAACTTCTTTACATATGCAGATATGTATGTCTTCTCCGCGGAATACAGCAGGCAGGGCTGGACTACTTTATGAAACTCGACCTCTCCAACATCGCTAAGACATCCAATCAGTTTCTGGACAGTACGCACTACCTAGATAAAGTTGCGTACAGGTCAAGGTCCATCCCCTGATCGCGTTGTTCGGCTGGACAGCGAGGACCGGTTACGGCGTAATAGGGGATCTCCCTCAGAAATCCTAGTTCTTATCAAAGGCACGGGCAGTGCCGGCTAACCGATATGAGCTCTGGCGGACTACCGTACCTACGTGTAGGTTAGGTACATGTAGGTTTCGATTCGGTCATACGACGTGTATACGATCGGGGAGATGCGATCCGACGTCTGAGAGTTTCCTTGAAAAGACGTGTAGCGTGAATCAAACCCCTAACCTAGTAACCTGGGTTAGACAATACAAGTGGGCTAGAGGGACGGTTATGGCACCGCACCGCACCGCACCGTCTGCCATCCGCCGTCCGGACTTGTGTGGATACCTACCTACCCAAGCAACATGGTAACTTGACCATATATCATCGCACCGGTCATCTCCTCTTTTTTACAGACGATATTAGCTGTACAGGGAGTGGCAGGTTGCGGACAGGTAACTCGGTTTTACATTAGCCAGGAAGGATACTGGAGATAGTCTGTGACACGCCGCCGGATACTGCAGGGTAGTTATTAGACTGTTCGTCCGATCAAGAGCAGTGGTTGAACAGGACAGGGATAGGTTAGCTATAGACAGCTGATATACGTCAACCACCTGTCATATATTGTTCACTCGAGGTCCTTTCCATCCTTGAACCTTGACATATCAATCAATCTCTTTCGTCCCGTCCCACGGAAAGGGCTTGAGCACATGCAGCTCTAAAAGCCTCATGGGATGGATGGATTTGGATTGACGCGTTTAAAGTAGGGTAGATTAGACCCTTGGCATTTGTGATCTCTTTTTTTTCTTCTTGAAACCCTGTTCAGCCTGCTTCTTCTGGAAACCCTCGTCACTAATCCGATCTAGGTATCTGCACTGTATACTATATACAGTATGTCATAATACCTGGTGCATATACGCAAGAATACTATATCAACGCCCTCAACTACCTCGTGATTGTATTTTAAAGAACGATATACATATCCTATTCTAACATCTACGAATTCATGTCTACACTAGGTAGCAGGAGGTAACTAAAAAGAGTATGAACAAAGTACCTCCTACACAATAGAATACGCGCCTATCTTTTCCTCCCTTTTTTTATGCGTCCCAACTCAGCTGGTCCAAGTTTGTGGCTGAAAAGGTTCTAACGCGTTCTCGACTATTCCGTGTAAGCGCTTTGCGGGGATTTTGCAGAGGTTGTCCCACATGGTTGGGGCTGCTAGGGAGGGGCTTGACGGAACCATAAAGTGTCCGCGGCAGGTACACATCGTACTATCTCAAAATGATATAAACGCGGTTCTATCCAACCTTACTACATTTGTTCAGTCCCTTGTCTAGTCTGACCTGTACGTAACTACGCCTGACAAGGTTCACCTTTTCAGGAGTTTTAGAATCAACCAGGATAGGTAATTTCCCCCATATTTCACAAAAGGTACCTACATATTCATAACATCCGATAGCGGTGGAAAGTGCTGTTTCTACAACCACGCTAGTGCCTGCCCAGCTTCCGATTCAGTATTTGTCGTGTGCATTTTCAGGTGCCGTTGTAGCTGAAGGCTACCCAGAGAAGGAAGCAGGAAGGTCGATCAAACGCACGTGATTAAGATCCCAAGCTAGAGTGCGGGACACGAAAAGCGGTTACTAGTTAGGTTACCACTTTGGAACTTTTCAGCCGCCCACATCAACGCAAGGTTACGACAATATGGAATGCCTCCTTTTTCATCAGATCCAATCAGGCAACTCTGTCCATCGATGATACTACGGTATTCTTACTTTGATGTGGGCTCTTTCCCACAATCCTTTTTTATGATCATGGACCAGAGGACGACAAGATACGGTGTAACTGGGACAACATATCACAGCACCTCAATCCTTGAACGTGCACTCAAATGAGATGCTACCTGTGACACGACACGAGGCTCATCCCCATGCTTAATGGGAGGATTGAACCATACGAGTATTTACTGAAGTTATCTTGCTACGTGGGTCAAGGTTCTTTTACGCAGAACACATGCCGGGCCTATCATCTACGTACAGTACAGTACGTGTACTTGCGGGCCTACCTACATATTACCTATTGTATGTACTCGTAGGTCGTCGTTGTGTAATGGATCCGATGCGAGGCGATCTTGACAAGATCAAATACCCGCATCTTCGTGTCCATCTTACTCGTACATAGTACGTACATGTATATTGTGCGGCTTGTCCTAATGCAGCAATTGCTGCATCTGAACCCATCTGAACCGCAACACGTCCCCTACCCTCCGAGGCCTATCCACCTATTATCCGTTGTGGCTGGGTCAAAGGGACAGCTAATCTACAATAGTAACATATTTGTCTCTCCAGCTTCCAACTTGCTGTCGAACCACTTTGTTGATCTTGGTATCACTGTCGAGCATTAACCTTGGTCCTTGGGTGTGTTGCGAGGTAAATATTGACGTGTTACTCGACACAAGAACCTCTAGCCATGGGCAAACTACAGAAAGGTTCCTGTTAGTATCGGTAATACATGCATATATCATATATCGACCTACTATGTGGGTACAGATTGTACATGTACCGAGATGGATGTGGGATCTATGTATGCATGTTGTACGTGTACGTACTATGCATACCTTCTCATCTGCCGGCTACCAAGATAATAACCTATGTTGCTATCTGATGCACGTCACAAGTCTTGAGCATCGTTTCTCTCCCTCCCTGCCAAGCTTTCTTCTTGATGCATACCTATCTTTTTGCAAGCACTGTTCTAGGAACTGAAAATCTCAGCCCGATGGTCTAGACATCATGATCGGTTACCTAATCATAATCCGAGGTCGAATGATAACTTATCACTTGTTGTTTTGCCCACTACATGGAGACCGAGGATACCCAGTCACTAGTCTCACGGCCGCAGCCTCTTACCTAGTCTAGGTCATGATCCGCTCGGCATGTTAGCATGTCATAGCACATCTCACTACACATACACTAGCTGCTGAAAAGAGGCTATAGCCGAATTTTAGCACCCATGCAAGATCTTTTATTAAAGGCCCATCCCGAAAAGAAACTACCCATAATCGCACCAGGATCTTGCTTGAGCGACGATTCGAAACGCCGGGGTCGAATCTAAATACCGCTTTCTCCCTTTCTGGACGGGATCCCGGATGGCGGATGGCGGATGTTGGCTGAGCGCGAGTTGTTAGTGCAGCTTCCCTACCGTTGCAACCTATAGAGCCATTCTTATACACATGAATGCCAGGGTCGGACATTTGCGTATCCTACACTCGGTGCGAGGCTCGGCCCTGAGGATGATGCATGCAAAAGATCGTCCCATTATTCTCAAGAGGGGTAACCAATACTCGCTTGTACGTATGACGCACACGCGCGCGCTGTATTGGATGCATGGAGAGCCTTTGCAAGCAAAATAGCTAACCTAGACCAACAGCCAGCCCAGTATGCGGACAAGCAGCCCCTGCGAGAACATGCAAGGTGAGCAAAAGCCTACACGGCCGTTGTGGCACTCGAGGGCCGACCCAACGCCCATCTCAAAAAGAAAAAGCCAACCGAGCTTCAGTCCTTGGCTGACTCATTTTGACACTTTGATAACATACAAAGAGCTAGACTAGCCAGCCAGGCACCGTCTATCTAGCTGAACTGACATTGCAGACACCCGTCATTATCTCGCCGGTTCATCACATACGTCAAACAACCAAGTTCACCTATCGACCAAGAAAGTGGGCCAGTTAGGCGAAGTGCGTAGACCAACCTAGGTATTTTATCGTTGCGGGTAATTTGATTCCTCGTTCGGCCATGCAGCTTAACGAGTACAAGTTGATCTCCACATGTGGAGGCAGAGGCTCGCTCCCGTCTCTCCCGTTACGCTCAATGGACCGACCGGTTACTAATGAGCGCAAGCTGAGCCCGACCGGACCCGAACCAATACTGCATTTTCATATGTCCATGTCCGCATGTCCCTGTCCGTCGTCGATCTGAGATGCGTCCAGCCCTAAAAAGCAAGCCGATGTTTGTTCGCCATTCTACCCAGCCGTTTTTAGGTACAGCAATGTAGGTACTAAAAGCCCGCGGCCAATGCAGTGTGGAGAGACGGCTAGCATCGCATCTATGTTGACGTCGTATCGCCATGACGGACATCTGGATAAGAAGAGTAAGAAGTCCCCAGAAAAGGACCTACTGTGCATACCAACGACCTCTCAAACAAGTAAACTTTGCGCCGAGACGGCGGGCAGATAGATCCCCTCCCCCACCCCTCCGCCGTAGCGAATCCGAATACTGATGAAGTATTCCGGCTAGGTAATATATATCTTTTTATTAAACCGATCAAGCATTTGCCCTGTATACGTACCGTATGTGTATTTAAGTAAGTGAGTACCTAACCTAGAGTAATATGCGCCTCGTACATATACATATAGTATCATATGTCGATCTCTTCTCGGTCCCAGGAGTCCGTCCGTTCCTGCAATAGGTAGTCCTGTTAATATACAAAAACTCAGCTAAGCTAAAGTAGCTATGCCAATTCATTATTATTAATTTATACCGAGACCCCGGAAGTCGACGCTCGCGCCCTTTCTATCTACTCTCGGAGGTACTAACTTTTAAATGTATTTCTTTTCCTGTCATTTATACATGCATACTGTCTTTCTATCTATTCTTACATTCTTCTTCTTATCACTTTGTCTGCCCCTGTCGTTGTTATTGTTTGTGGCTTACTTGATAATTTATTTGGTTTCATCATTACATATACACAAGAAAAATGTATAAATTCAACGGCAATATATCCAAACCAACAAAAAAAAAAAAAAAAAAAACACATGAAACAAGGTGGCTTGCTTTTAAAATACGAGTAGGTAACTTGTAACTAACCAGACAAGGGGTACATGTAGTAAGTAAGTAGGTAAGCTTATTTCCTTTTTAACTTCCAGGTACTCGTAACCTATTTACTTACCTACATACCGTACCTAGGTTGTAACAAGGACGCAGTGTCTAACATAATACATTTATACTCGTAGGTAAGGTAAGGAATAAAACAACAACAATAGTAACAACAACAACAACAACAACAACACAGGTGGATATATAGAAAGTGACAAAACACACTCTAGAAAAGAAGAAGAAGAAAAGGTAAAGGAGGCAATCTAACTATAGAGGTCAAGGGGAAAAAACAAAACAATCAATCTACAAGATCTATATCATTGAACCAAGATTATATTCTATTCCACATTGCATTTCTGTCAGTATTAGACTTGAACTATATATAGATTAACCAAGATAAATAAGTTTAGAAACATCCCATGTAAACAGAAGTAGATAGGTAGATGACAGTGGCCAAGTTCAATTTCTATATGTATATTAATAGGCATTTATAAAGTAGTCGGTGACAGAGACCTGACGAGAAAGATAATTTGTGTATTGGTATATAAAAATGTTAACATTGTACTCTATTGCCTTGTTGCCTGGAAATCAAAAGGTTATCTTTGCCGTTTTGGCCCGCGACTCCTGGCTGTGACGCGAATTTGCCGAACAATAGTAACCGCACGTAAACCGGTAGTCATGCCTCGTTTCATAACGCCCGTATTCGCTTGTCTAGTAACAGCGGACCTGGGCCCGTATTCATACCCCCCCTCATGTATAAATATTCGTTCTCGCCCCCAGAATTCTATATAGCCATACCGAAAATTCATTGCGCATGCCAAAGGTGTAGGTAGTCTGTCTTCCACGCAACGCTCGCTCCTGAATGCAACCTGAAACGGCCAACGGCCCTGAGTTATAAGCAGGTACTCCATGCCCGATGTGTATAAATGCAGCAACTTGATCGAATAATATGAAAATGCCATTTGCCTTAATCGCTAGCCGTCCGTCAATGTTTCGCTTTCTCCTTCCTGACTTGCGCGGGAGGTCGAGCGTAAAGATGAAGCACCGTCCGAAAGCCCGTCCAGCGACATGGCATCAGAATTGGGGTGACGATGGGGATTCTTCTTGGTAAGAAGCGATCTTGGCTTATCCCCGAGGAGGGAGGACAGCCGAGCTCCGGCAGTGCGCCGACCTCTGGCAAACCCATTTAGCCGGCTCGGTTCCGGTTGTGGTGGAGGTGAGCTTGAAGCCACGCCGTCTGGGGCAAAATCAACCTCGGATATGGAGGCATGGCTAGCAGCGCGACTAACAGCGCGACTAGCAGACCGACTAGCAGACCGGCTGGTAGAGCGGCTGGACGGACGGCTGGACGGGCGGTGGGTCAGCTCTACCTGTTGAGAAGTCGCTGTCTGATTTCCCGTGTTCATGTCTGGCAGAGTAACAGCATCTTTACCTTCTGACCTGGCCGAGTCGGGCACGTGCGTACCAGGCGGAGTCGGTGGCAAGGCCTGCCCAGAAGTGTACATTTCCAGTTTCCGCTTTAGTAGCTCGGCTTTGACGGGTTTCGCCAAATAGTCGTTCATGCCCGCAGCAAGACACTTCTCACGGTCTCCTTGAATAGCCGATGCCGTCATAGCGATGACCAAGATATTTCGAACCTCCTCGCAGCTATCTTTGCGCAAGAGTTTGGTAGCCTCGTAGCCGTCCAGAACCGGCATCTGTACGTCCATAAGAATAACATGATATGGCTTCCCCTCCTGTGCCTTTTGGCGCAGTCCCGCCACAGCTTTCTCCCCGTTGTCGTACGCGTCGGCGTGGGTGTAGCCAAGTTTTTGGACATACTGGATGGCAATCCGCTGGTTGATCAGGTTGTCCTCGGCGATGCAGATCCGTAGCTGGTCCTTGGGTATCATGGTCAAGTTGGTGTAAGGACTTGGCAGGCCCTCCCTGGCTACCGGGGATAGAAGATTATTCCTTGGAGAATCAAAATTTTCCGGCGCTTGGGCATGTTGTGCGTCACCTTCTGACGCCTCGGGCTTCGCCTTGTCGAAGGTCACTGTAAAAGAGGCCGTGGTACCGACGTTCTCTTGGCTGTGCAGTTCGATCCGTCCCTTCATCATCGTCTCGATCAAGGATTTGCAGATGCTGAGCCCCAGTCCGCTGCCGCCATACTTCCGCGCCGTACTCGCGTCCGCCTGACTGAAGGGCATGAAAAGTTTTGCCAGCTGCTCCGGAGGTATTCCGATGCCGGTATCCCGTACCCAGAACGTCAACTTCACCTTGTCATGCAGGTCCTCATCAACCCGAGCCCCAATGGTGATGGATCCATCTTCGGTGAATTTCAGACTGTTTCCTATGAGATTCCCCAAGACCTGATGCAGACGTATGGGATCGCCATATATCAACATGGGTGGGAGGTTGATGTCTTGGATAATCTCGACATTCTTCTTGGACGCCTTCTCCCGATTGCTGTATGACACCGCCCTCACTACCTCGCGTACCATCTCCTGCGGGTTAAAGGCGGTGATGTAGAGTTTCATCTTGTCAGCTTCCATCTTGGAGAAGTCTAATATATCGTTGATGACGGTCAGCAACAGGTCAGCCGATACGCGGATGGACTCGGCCATCTCCAGCTGCTCTTTATTCAGATTGCTATCCCTCAAGAGTTCCGAGTTGCCGATCACGCCGTTCAGTGGCGTCCGCAGCTCGTGTGAGACGTTGGCGAGGAATATGTTCTTTGCTTTGGCCGCCTCTTCGGCGATTTTGACATTGCGCTTGGCTTCGGCTTCGGCCCGCTTCGCCTTGGCTTCGGCTTCTTTGGCGTTCGCCAGCGCTCTCTTCTGCAACTCAATCATGGAATCATTCTTTTTAAACGCCTTCTCGAGTTCTTTCATAGCGAGCGCGTTGGAGTAGCTTATCCCTATCTGGTTGACCAACAGTTGCAACACAGTGATAATCCTGTCTGTGAAAGATCCGGGCTCCCCCTCGAGATACAGGACTCCGAGCAGCGGTTTGGAGCCATGGCATATCGGCATCGCGACGACCGCTTTACTCGTAGGGTTCCGTCGCAACCACGATTCCGGCACGTTCCCGAACCTCTCGTCGTTGGCCAGGTCGGAGATGAAGACAATTTCCCGGAAGCGCGTGCAATACAACACCACGTTTTCTGCCACCAGGGATGTGCCCGTTAGCGGCCGTCCAGGCATGTGAGCCGTAGCGCCCTTTTCCGGGTCACCGATGGCGGCAATACACCATGTGCTGTTGGTCTCGTCCTCGTCATCCTGCACGACAATCGCCGCTTGTGTGACTGAGCCTCCGCCAGTGGATAATATAACGTCACACATTGTCTTGAGGAGGTCGTCGATTCTCAATACAGACGAGATAACCTGTGATGAAACCAAGATTGCATGTAGGTCAATCATGTCGAGGGCTGGGAGGCCGACGCCGGGTTCGGATTGCGTCGTCGACCCACGCCACGCCGCCATCCGCGTCTCTTTTGTTTCGGTCATCGGCGGTTGGCCTGCTTGGTGGGCATCCTCTGCCTCGGCCGTATACGTGACGGATGCCGTCTCGCCAGCGAAGTCTGTCTGGACGGCGGCTTCTACCGAGCGAGAATTTGGCATCGGTCCCTGGAGAAGAAACATATGGTCTTCTTCGATTGTGTGAGCGATGCCCGACGCACCGAGCTGCCTCCAGAGGCCTAACGATTCCCTCAGAACTGCAGTGGCCGACCGCTTGGCGGATTGCCGAATGAAGAAACCGGCCATCAGGTAGTTTCCGAGCGCTTCTTCGAACGTGTAACTAAACTCAGAAGCATGGTCCAGGCCACTTTCATATAGACGGATGGCCAGCCCGTGCTCTCCCTTGAGCTCCGCCACTTGGGCGTCCAAATACTTGGACCACGCAAGGTAGTTGACGTTGGAGACTTGTTGCCAGTCTTTGGTCTTTTGGCTGCAGCTTTGTATCTCAAGAATGGTCTCTTGAATCTCCCCTTGGATAGTGGCCATGTCTGTCCTCGGATCCATTAGCTTCCGTAGCACGAGCCCAGCACGAGCCAGCCCGTAGAACACATAAACGACCCGCGTGTTCCGCGCAGACCAGAGAAGATCGAGTTTTTCGAGACATCTCTGGCCGAGGCTGCATGCTTCGTCATAGTGGCCATAGAGGAACAGGGGTATGATTTCCAGAGATTCGTAAAACAGAAGCGATCGGCCGCCGTTGGCCGCGTTCCCGTCGAGCCAGGCTTTGTATGCCACCGAGTCATGTTGCTCGTCCGTCAGGACCCCTGTCTTCTCTGTAATATTTGTTTTTCCCTGGAGGGCCTTACACAGCTGCCTCACCGCTATCAAGAGAGTACCCCCCCTAGCATCCCGATGCCAACCAGGTATTTCTTCAGAGCAGTATTGGCAGATAGATTCGAGTTCGGCCACGTTCTCGCTAGCGAAGAATTTCATCTGCACCGAGAGGCCGTAGCTGAGAATAACCGACGCCCGATCTCCGGCACTCGCGGCGTAGTCGAGAGACTGGTCGCAATAGTTGACGACAATGCCGAGGGGTGTGTTGATGTGGCTAACAAAAGTCGAGTACGACATGTATCCGCGAGCTACCGAGGAAGGATCGCGGAACTTGTCCAGCAGTTCGATGCATTGCGCCCCAAGTTCGGCCGCCAACTCTACATCGTTGAACCTCGAGCAAGCTATCATGGCTAGGTATAAAAAGGCCATGCTAGACTGTGGTATCGGCCCTTCTCGCAAGTGCACGTCCATCAGAGCCAAGGCGAGGTGGTAGAATTCTAGAGCATCGCACCACCACGCAGCCTGGACGGCGTCCCCGAGGATAGCGCCTGTTATCATTTGCTGAGCCTCTTCCATGTCAGTAGGGTTGATCGCCCGTTCACGGCCCAAGTCCTTGAGCTTTTGCGTAAGCTGTCTAAATGAATCATCGCACTTCTGGTAGGTCGTCTCGAGATCCAAGTGACAGTTTAGCTGTCGCAGGCTTTGCTTCAGCGTTGCAAGCGCTGAGACGGCATTGCCATTCTGGAACTGAATGCGCGAGTGCAATAATCCCGCGGATGCCTTGTCCTCAGCCGCCACGGCATTTTCGAGCACAATGTCAGTAAACCTTTGGGCTGCTTCATCGTTTCCCATATACACATAACACTCTGCAGCCCTCAGATGAAGCTGGAGAGTCTCGTCGTAATGCACGTCATCCTTTCCAGCGTTGTGCCAAGGATCGTCTTGTAAAAGCGAGATGGCGCAGCTGTAATATTTGACAGCAGTCGGTTTCGCGCCATTTTCAACAGCTGTCGCTGCGCACTCAATAAGGTGTTTTCGAAAGGGATGTCGAGTTTTGATTCGGCGCTTGATTATGTCGACTGACTCGCAGATGTGAGAAGCCGTATTATCCTTTTCCTTGACCCCCGTGCCAGATCTTTGCATAAGGGTCTTCGCGATGATAAAATGCATACTCCGGCCGTTGCACTCCTGAAGGGACTAAGAAATTACGAAGAACCGTCAGCTAAAATAAGAAGACGGCAGAAAGCCCTCAGGGGGGATACATTGTGTTGGAATAGGGACAAGGCAAAATCAAAAATTAAACCGTACCGCTGCAGCTTGGATATATCTGTCGTGAGAAAATCGAAACCGGTCGTCCGTTTCTCCTTGCACAATAATACAGGCGTTGACGGCAGCTTGCAAGCCTGCAACAGCTTGTCGCTTTGAAAACACCACGCGATTCTGAGGATCTTTCGAGTCTTTCGCATGGCCACCATCGTCGTCTTCGTCGACACGCCCAAACTCGCCACTCATGAGCTGGCAGACGAGATCAAACGAAAATGAGCTGCCCAACAGCGCCGCCCAGGCTAATATCCAGCGGGACGCCAAAGGCAACTCGTTCAGCCGACCGGTAATAAAATCAGTATTTAAGACGTCATATCCATGCTCGCTTTTGAATTGCTCGAAGAGACGGTCTAGGTCATATAACCACCGGTTCTCGCGGTAGTCATACCATATGCATCTCTGGCGGTAGCATGCATTCAGCATTTCCCTCATATAAAATGGATTCCCGGCGGTTTTCGATTGAAGAATGAGCGCCAAAGGGGTGACATCCTCTGGCGGACGGCAAAGTGTGCACCCGACATACTTTATGATCTCGGCCTCGGTCAATGGCGACAAAAAAACCCTCGTTATCCTTGAGTGGCAGGCCTGGTTATCGTCTGCGCTGGTGGTGAGCGTGGCATGCCGGGCAGTGGAAGACCGTATGGAGCGCTTACCTCTGGTTTCTACCGGATGTAACATCTGGTGTATCTTTTCAGGGGCTATTTCCTCGGGGCGATAAGTCACAATGAGGACCATCTTCAACCTCGCAGCAACGACCTGTGCGATTAGTTCTGCCGACTCATCATCAGCGAACTGTAGATCATCAAGGCAGAGACATATGAGATGATGGGTACTAAAAATTCTCAAAATGTCCAGGAAAGTGTTCATGAAGCGTATTGTTTTCGTCGATGCTCCGCCGCGCACGTAATCATGTGACGTCTGCGACTGAGAAGAACCTCTCATTTGCGAACCAGCCGGAGAGCTGCCAGAAGATCCGCGCCTTGGTAATGACAAAAAACCGCTACGCCCACTCACGGAACTCTGTGTCGACGATGCGGATTGTGTCATGGCTAGCTCCGGCGCGCCAAACAAGAACTCGGGCAATCCAAGGATATGATGGAGACTTGGCCACAGAGGCCGAACATACTCCCTCAACGCCGTGTGGAAGGCAGTATCCGTATTTCTCTCCCCCCAAACCTGCCGAAACAAAGAGGACATCAACTTGAGCAGCGGCGCAAAGGCTGTGCGTCTCGCTGTGTCAAACTTCGCCGTGGCGCAATAACCCCTCCTCCTAGCCTCCGCAAGGACCTGTTGTACAAGGAAGCTCTTGCCAAGCCCCCCAGCCCCTTCGATCGTTACAATCTCACAGTAACCCTGTCTCCGATATTTGGACGAGCGAAAAGATTTTGCCAACATGCCCGAAGCATCGCTACCCGTCTGTTTCACTGAAAGACGGTGCTCACTTATATTGTCCGCCATGCTCCTGGTTTCTGTGTGCGCAGTAGGGGTCGCATCCCATCCCTTCGGCAGGCGCTGAGCAGAAGGGGCCGAGTTAACTGAAGACACGGTATCCACGGAGCCCGATGGTGTCTCGCCCCCCGCGACCGACCGTTGGGAATCTTGTTGTGGAAGGGGTTTCACGGTTGGAGCGTTAGTGTGCGTTATATTACTTAGAATATTCCCACCTTCAATGGAACTCGCCCCGTCGCTTGATCCGTCGATCGTGTCTAGCAGCTCACTAGCTCTGCCCGAGTTAGTATCCGAATAGTGCGACGCACCATAACTCTGCGCTGTTGCCCTTGTTCTCAATACACGATCGATAACCTTGACGATCTCTTCTTTCTCCTTGTCACGTCCCACCATGGCCGTGGGGAGCATAAAGTAAGATGACACATCCTTCGAGGCGACAGTCCAATTCCTCAACGTTTCCTGGTCACCAATCTCAAGTAGTTGCTGAACGGACTGAAGGTCGTGCCTCAGACCACTGGTGGAGTTGTATCGGTCTGGGATATGCTTGGAAGTACATTTCTGAATGATACGTCCGAGAGCCTCGGGAACGTCGTGTCTTATATTCGACACCATTGGTATCCGACGAGCTAGCACACACTGAACTATGTCCAGAGGAGTGGCGCCAACAAAAACTGGCTGCTGCGTTAGGAGCATCCAGAACACGACGCCTAGAGAATATATATCGGTTCGCGTATCTGGCTCGGCAGGCATCCTTCCTGTCTGTTCGGGGCTGATATACACAAGCTTGTTCTTTGCCCCCAACTCTTTGGAGAGCGTGGACCAGCCTAAACTGGTGAGCCCGTGCTCAAAGGTACGCAGGCCCGAACCAAGGTTGCATAACTTAACTTGGTTGGCTTGTATATTATAGTGGAAGGCATCCGCTCTGATTTCTCCATGCACCATACCATGACGATGATGTAAGAGCTCGAGACACTGTGTAGCCCCGATAGCAAAATCTAAGAAGTACATCAGGCTGATCGGAGGGTTGAGATGAAAATCCTGGAGGCAATGGGCCTCTAACCTATCTTCGACCTTTCTAGCATAGTAAAAAGCGGGACCTAGGTCGACGGCCTGGGATAAGTAATTAGGGCCCAAGTCCTCATAAATGGCGACCACAATAGGGCCCCGATCGCCAGGTTGAGGACTAAGACGGGTCAAATCTATGGGCCTTATATTGTGCGCCCCTTCTGGATCCGCCGTGGCGATGATGTTTTTTGCGGTATGAAATGCCCTCTCCTCTCGCAAGACATGGTAAGAGATCCGGGCGACGACTGGCTGTTCCTCGATGATGAAGGACTGGTCAGATGGCGAGTTGACGGAAAAGGCCGGAGGTGAGGTTGCTGAACGTTCACTGCCTCCATCGCTCCTAGTGCCGAAACTGGGACCACCACCTATGGGATCGGTCAACAGGTTGCGATTCGGACTCAGTTTGGAAAAGTTAGAGGCCGCTTGGAAATGGTGTATTGAAGAGGTTGCGACGGTTGAGGAATGCTGGTTCGAGACGAATCGGGTGCCGAAGAAGTGCCTGCATGAGACCAAGAGTCACCGTTAGCGTTACACATATTGAAATGGAGAAGATCGAGGGAGCCGTGTACCAGTTGTCGTAGCTAGAGTGAATAGGCCGTTCGGATTCCTTCCATGAATAGCCAGCCAGCTGTTTGAGCCGCTCGAAAATGCGGGCGGGCGGATCGAGCTGCTCGTCTGGCGCAGCGGCGGAGCCGTCCATCATGAAATGCGATAAGGCATAGGATAGAATAACAAAGTCACAGAAAACACGGCCAGGCGGGTGAGCTCGAGAATTTCGTAGGTATTCTTAGGTGTTCTAAAAAGGTTCCGACTCCGAAATCGAGGACGACGGTGAATAAAGGACGAGATCACGGACGTAAAGATGGGTTGCCGGCGTGGTCAAGTTCGTAACGGCAAGGGTAACGCAACGTTCTTCATGGTGGCCCTTGTCTGTTCCAAGCCGAATATACCCCGTCGTCAAGGCGTTGAAGACAGGCAAGCGATAACGCCAAGTCGTATAATAGGTATTTTGCCTGGAAGTTGAGTTCGAACGTTTGACCGATCGATATTGTAAATGCGCTTGCTCCAGTGGTATTCGTGCTACAGCTGGTGGAGGTGGTGGAAGTGGTGCGAAGTGGTGCAGGTGCGGCCAATGTCACTCCCACTCTCTGCTCTCTCAGCTAGGGACTTTACCTTACTACTTCCACTGTTGTGCTAGACTAGTTGTCCCTACCTACTAATATAGTACCTTTCAGTGGTCAGGAACGGGCAGCCTAGGCTAGGTACATAGGGAGGTACTTACTTGCAGGCACAAGGCACGTTACCTTAGCAAAAGACGACCTACCTACCGTAGTCTAACCTATCCAGATTCAAGAGGAGGTAAGGTTAGGTGGGTAACCTGGCCAGGAGAAAACAATGACAGTCATGATATTGAAGAGATTTTCCTTTTCAAGAGTGGTTTTGCCCAGCCCGTATCATAGCTATATACATACATCTCACTGAACTTTGATGACAGGCTTTCTAAACAAACTGGATGCACAGTATCATTCAAACCAGAATAGGCTCTTGACCAGACAAAAGATACATAGATCTATCAAGTACCTACATAAGGCGAATACACATCTACCGAGTAAAAGGGGTATTGCCGATGCAAAAGCCGTCAAATACTTGTACGTACTTGCAGCAGTTGTCGCCTCCCTTGTTAAATCCATTTGCTTTACCAATCTTGTTTTGTCTACCGCACAAGCCCTACTGAAATTTGCCACGGACTGCAAAATGCCGTCATTCCAACCCCCAAAATACCATCTGTGGACCAGCGGATTTTTGGACTCCCCATGCACTTTTAGGTCAAGTTGTGAATCAAGGTTTTGCCGCATCAGTCTTGTGTTATTACCTCCTAGCCGGCAGAAGCTGCCCACCAACCATAATGTCTTGGCATACCTTATTTGGACTGGCCAACACCGCTGGGGAAAAAATGATGTAATGAACCCTGACAACAGTACTAAGTAGGCGATGGCATGGGTCGCGAGCCCTAGATTGGTTAACCTTTGCTTGGGGATATTACGTACCACTGGTGGCAATAGGATGATAAAACAAACAAAACAGCCACAATTTACACATGCACACGTACGAGTAGGTATCTTGAGGTTTGTCATGCACAGTGTGAGTGTGTCGTCACAGTATGCTTACCTTACCGGACAGGGGTTCGGAGAAGGGACAGCACGAGGACAGATAATGCTGGAACTTCAAAATATACCGACTCTATGTCTATTTTATCTTATCTTGTCTAGCATGCAGACGGCCGGCTAGCTTTCTTTTCAATGCCTTCATTACTATAATCCCATACCGAGGACCCCTGTATTCCTTCTAACAGTTGCTCCCGATCGTCCGCCGTATACCCTTATTATAACTCCGCAAAGCCCGACCGGCTTCTGTTCAGCCCCAATTCAAGGGGGCCAAGGCGCACAATGCTGCAAATTCATCCAACCCGTCAATCATGTCACTTATCAGCTCAGATTACTTAGAGCGCGTAGGAAGCTCAGTTGACAGAGAAGCCTGGTTGAGACGGCGCTCCGTATTGGCCCGAGTGTTGACGAAATCAGGATAGTTCAGAGTCAACTCAACGGCACCAGTAGCGATATGATCGGCCGCCTCGACGCCCAGCATAAATGAATGATCCTGGTTGCCGACTTCGTACCTCCAGCTGCCGAAGCGACCACGAGAGTAGATACCAAGATCTTGGAGCTTGGGTAGAAGCTGCTTTAGCACACCCTCGCGCTCGAGAGTAGGGGTGGGATAACCGTGATCAAACTTTCGGTGGTAGGTGGAGACAATCTCGTCTTCGGGCTTGATCATTTCCGTGTTGACAAGGCCCTGGATACAATCTCTCAAGATATTGGCCTCATCGACAGGCTTGTCGCTGGACTGCGACACCTCAAGCATAATAGACCAGTATGGGCCTTCCTTGGCTTCACTGCTTGAGGGCTTGCTGCCGTTGGCTAGGGAGATTGTGGGGAGTTTGACGCTATCCTCGGGCTGATTGTAGGGGGAATAGTTGGAGAAGATAGTGGCGCGATAGAATGGGCAGTTATCTTCAGGGAAGTAGAGCTACTGGACGTCAGTTTTAATATATGATACCAGGATAGTAGAGAGGCTTACCCAGCACTTGTCCCCAATTCGCTCTGGGCGTGCACCACGGATACCGACACCGATAACGTGTGTCGACGAGTAGTATAGGCCCTTGCTCAGAGAAATGAGCTCTTGGCTGCCCATCTTCTCAACCAGCTGGTCCACATTCATAGTGGAGATGAGCTTGTTATAACCGATGGTGGTTCCATCAGCCATAGTGACGATCTTCTTCTGGGCGTCGACTTTGGTGACTGTGCCCTTCTTGCCGAAGCGCTTCTTCTCCTTGGGCAAGGTGTTGGCAACGGCGATCCAGATACCTCCGGTGCCATCACGAGCAGGGAAGCGGAAAGTGGCATTAGGTCCCCAGTTACCGGCAACCTTGCCTAGGACGGTATTCTTGACCACAGTCTTGACATCAGGCGCTGCAACACGCTCGCCAAGCCATTGGCATTGCATCTGGCAGGGATGTTAGAAATATCATATTTATCCGACGTTTAAGGGGTTCGCACGAACCTTTGTCGTGGGAACAGCCCAAACCTTAAAGTTGTATGGGCGCATGAAGATGTTTGCGATTCCCTCTCCCATCATGCGCACAATCCACTCATCAAAGTCTTTGGGCTTCGTGGTGGTAACGCGAGCATCCAAGGCAGCATCGATCACACCGTCCAAGCACATTGCCTGGTCTTCCTTGGGCAGCATGGAGATATTGTTCTGGAAAGGATAGGGAACCCAGAGACCCTTGTAACGGACGTACGAAATGCGCTGGTGCGTATACCAGTCATCTTCTTTGGGCAGGGCTTCGTCGATACAGTCGTCAAAGTACTTGTAGTGTGAAAAGATAACATGGCCACTGCACGGAAGAACTTGTTAGCTAGCTATTATTTGCAAATATTGAACCTACTGCGGCAGGGCAGTCATGTCTTAAGATAGGACCAAATATCCCAGAGGACTTCACAACAGCCTGGCCAGCCCCAGGAATAACAAATCCTTGCAAAGGGGCAATATAAAGTACACACCCAACGTCGTAAAGCTGTCGAGCGCCACAGTCAGCAGGGTGCGATAAAGGGGCGTTGAAAGGATAAAACTTACGAAGCCTTCCGGTGTAACATCTGTCGAGGCCAAACCACCAGCTTTCTCGTCCGAGTCAACAATCAACCAAGACAGGTTGTTCTGTTAAAGCCGTTAGCAAACGTAGAGGGTTTGCGTTGTCTCTGAATGGCGGTGTATCGCATACCAAATGGTTAAGACGTTTGGCAGCTCCCAGGCCAGTAGGGCCCATGCCAATAACGAGAACGTCTACTTGCTCGGATGCCATGGTGAATCAAGTCTTTCAAAATGTATATACTTTATTTTTCAAAGACGTTAAGGAAACGGGAAGGTCTAGAGCATTGGGAAATTATCTTTCATGTGGGAAAGGGAGAAGGCGCTGCTTTTGGGGGACATTGGGGCTTTGGAGGGGGTGAAGAAGGAGGGGCACGCCTTCCCCTGAAAAAAGTTTTGTGGAGAGATAATGAAATATGTATAGGTGCGGACCAATAGGCATCGACTTAGGTTAGCTAGTTTGAGTAGCTTTCAAGATCGATGTCAGAACCTACCTATCAAACCTCCTAGCCCAAAATTAGGCGACCTGTTGGGTACCTATCTACTAGAATAGGCGGTACGCAAGTTTGGTGAACATAATACCTAGTCAGTAATAGAACCAGGTACTTGTAGATTTCCTAGGTTTACGTAAGTATAGACACGACCAGAACGACCTTGATACGACATGTAGGTAGTTTTACCATGTAGCAAGCTTAACCAGTTTTATCTCGCTCTTAGTTTTACCCAGACACCATGGACATTTAAAGGATTTACCGACGTTACACCTAGGAAGGGAGTTAGATAGGTACACCATGCCAGTAGCGAAACATTTCTTGCCCGCCATATTCCTACGGGCCCAGAACAGGGAGTATGACGATATCGTACATATGAAGTCTGAAGAGCTGAACTGTTGCAAGTCAGTCTAATTCCACATACCTCTTTAGAGTCCCTAGGGCCCTAAAGATAAAGAAGATCCATGTGCGGTAAGAAAATGCTAGGAGACATGGACAATGACAAACAAATCTGTTAATATTTGGTCTACCAATATGTGTTTTGGCTTGTGTTTTCTCCTGTGCATTACATGTACGACCTTGATCAAGGTACTTTGTTTTATAATACGAACCAACCGGGCACTTGCATAGTATGCATACAAGTAGAGGTAAACGCCGTATGTAGGGATACATAGATTATCTTGACTGGTCTACATCAAGTTGCTTTGTCTGCTCTGAATATAACATTGGACAAGTTCTTGAAAGGGTCTTGTTCTTTGGGGCAAAGTCAGTCAGTTCAAAGTAGGAAACATCGAATCACGAATCAGGCATTAAGCATGCCTGCTTTGTTACCATTTGACTACCCGACAACTGCAGATAGGCGGTTGACAAACAGGTACGTGTAATGCAGGTGTCCAGAACGTTATTGGTGAACTTTAAAGCCTCTTTCTTTATTCACTCCGTTGATTTCTTTCTATAAAAATTAAGTGCTAGGATGTCTCATTGGGCCCATCCCCTATTCTGTTCTGCATGTATCTACCTAGGTTAGGACTCATAAATACCACTTTTGTTTATACTTTATTAGTGGTGGCAGCGCTTTAAGACCTACGTGTACCAACTTAGTCAGGGGTTGTGTGATGGTGGAGATGCGCTAATCAGCAACGATCAGGGGTGGCGGTAGGGATGTCAACCACACCGCCAACATGTGAACGTTTTATTCTTGATTCCTTTGATAGGCTTACTGATACCGCAACGCAACCACCACCAGCCAGGCCCTGCTCTGGCGTAATTTTAGATTTAAGATTAAAAAATAATTTGTGTGCGCATCTTACACAATTGTACATAATCCCCTGGATGCGTAAACTCTCTCTCTCTCTCTCTCTCTTTCTCCCGCGCTAGGAGAGATTATCACGACATTTCTCGGCTGGTCTTCCCTGAAATCGGCAGATCTCCTAGATAGCGGCTATTGAAATGTTATAATTACCTACCTACCTATGAGTAGACTAGGTCCTACGGTAACTTAAACCACGCCTGCCAAAGAGGGTCTAGATCACCGTATAACAAGTCCTGGAGTGCGCGTGCATGTAACACTTGTACAAGATGATAAGTTGGTCAAACGATCCATGCTATTGTTGAGAAGAGGGTTATTGTGGAGGATAAAAGGAGGCCACCCCAAGGAATATCGCATACCTACCGCTCGCTTCTGCGCATGTCGTGTCAGCCCAGATTGAACATATCAAGGGTACACATGTCCTCGATCGACACCACGGAATGCGCTATGCCTATAATAGACTTAGTTTGGTTTAATTACTACAAGGATCCTAGACTAGGCCCCCTAGGTTAGGTACCTAGCTAGGAGTGGGAGATGAAGTGAGAAGGGGGTTTAGGAGGGGTGGAGGGGATCGTCAAAGAGAGCAAGAGACGCTTGCACTTGTAGACAATCCAAAAGCCCAACACAAGACTTGAAGATACTCGTACGCACATATTTTGTGATCGCTAATGATTGCTGTTGTTGTTAAGCTAGTGCATTTTGTAAAAGAACCCACGCAGTCTTGATAGGATGGTAACCAGCACATCAACTATATTATGGGCAAGATCTTCAAAACACCTCACTTATCATATTCCAGAAGTTGTTACCTATTGGTGCAAGATGGGCTCCAAGGCTTTATATCCATGCATTGATGCATCTTCATTTTACAGTAGTTAGACTACCTGTAGGTGGTCTTGCCCCTCCTACCTACTTTTTAGCTTTGTCTCCTAGCCAAAGCGGTGGGCTTCAACCTACTCTGGCACTTCTGGTTCCCAGACAGCCCCGCAGGGTAGGGTTCAGCCTGGGTGCCTGGTACAATCGGGCGGTGGTGGAATATTAGTGGCACGGCAGATGACAGATGGATGCGATGCAAAAGATACCACATCTTTTCATATAATTACTGAATGAAGTTGGCTGCATATTCCCGCCTCTTACAAAGAATTTCAATGACAACACATCATATTTTCCCCTCTGATGTTCCATAATATCATTCAGACATTTGTAAACAGTTTTGACAGATGTTATAAGCATGCGTCATATAGCCGTGCTTTTAACTGCTACTTAAACCTAGCAAAATTCCATTGAATTGTTCAGGGTGCAAAACGGCCAGATCTTGTTTGGCCAGCCAAGTGCCGGCATTGCAACCCAACGGATGCCTCCGCATATGTACATACTGTATCTCCTGAGTACGTAAAGGTTATTCTGGTGCAGTTAATACTTGCTTAGTCAATAAGCAAGGTCCAGAGATTAACGGGATCTGCAACGTCTAGCAAAGGCTTTTGAGCTCCGGTGTTGTTTCAAGTTGATAACAGTTCCACGGAAGCAATTGCAAGTTACCTATCCCCCCGTGCCCCCTATCTACACGTGCATCTTAAGTACATGCAGAGCAATAGTACCGGCGTGTTATGGCTGTTCCTAAAATCTGACACTCTGACCAAGTTTTATGTAGGTTGATCCAACGACGAGCATGTAGATCAACATATGTATATCAAGGGTCTTGATACAGCTGTACGTTTCAGTATATTGTATGAGTAGGGACCACTAGTAAATCATTGTACTCGTAACAACATACTGCTATTCAGAGTCTAGTGAAAATGGTTGTCTAGTTTAGTTTGTATATCTCATGTATGTAGCGATATATATGCCTTAGAGAGTATGGCTTAATAATAATTGCTTATATAGTAATAAAGTCTTGGACGTCTTCTCTCCAAGTTGATACAGAGGAGAAGGAACGATTTGGTGCTTTCCTCAGTTAACACCCAGAAATAAGGCATCCTGCCATGTCTCTTGGTGGGCTTTAAACGTGGGCAGGTTCTCAATCAGCAGCTGACCGGTTCCTATGCTGGCTTTGGGAGCAAAAGAAGCCGGCAAGAGGTCATGATCAGAAAAATACTTCATAAACGCCCCCTATTTGTAAGTGTTGAGTCCCCAAAAGTTTTGTTGAAGCCTTGCCGGGTAGGTATGAGCAAACAAGACGACTATCCGCTGGTCGTTATTATTGTGGTATTCTCAGCATATCTACCTGGAATGGGGGCCAACGAGGAACCGAAAAGGTCACAAGGTGCCATAAGCCAAAGTCCACTGATTGTATGAACAGGGCGGCGTTAGGCTACCCTAAGGTAGAACATATTGACCGTCGCTTTCCTCTCGGGAACTTATGCTATATCTTGCCTATCTATGTGTGGAACACGGTCAAAAGCAGCACATTTTCCAGTTGCCGTTTGACAGGCAGAGCCGCGGGGTCCCTGCGATCGTTTGTGATACAATCTTCATCGTTTTACACTATGGTAGATAATTCTCAGCCGGCGTTGTGAGCATAACAAACCGCTTGAGAACTTACTCGTCTGCCTCCCAAATAAGCTCCTCCCCCTCCGCAATCTCGCAGTGTGGCTTAATGTCCTCGGGATAGCGGAGTCCCAGCTCAACCTTCATAGGTACTATCATCAAACATCTTAAACTGCTGCCCCTACGCATTTCGCACAGGACGACATCGTGTACTGCCTGTCATGTTTGTTTAGTAAAGCTCATTGCTACTCAGGAGCTTCTTGCTGGCGCGATGCACCTCGGCTTTCTCCGCAACAAGGGGCTATGAATCTGCAAACTAGTAGCCTGTAGCCATTCCACTCTGCCGGATTTATACTCACAAGTTTTAATATGATCTACCACTGATGGCGTTGGCAACGGTTAGGTACCACATATGACACTTACTCAGTATCATACCTTTTCTTGTGAGAAGCCTCTGTTAACCCCCCATTCATTTTATAGCAACATAACTAGTAGTAGGCCATGTTACTCAGCGCTGAGAAGAGCCTGGTTACAAACCTCACGCCCAAACCGGTGCTACAGAGATACTACGACCACAAAGAACGGCAGGAAATTAGGTAGGATGGGTTCCAGCAATACTTCAACTCCGCTTTTCTATGGGTTGGGCAGTCTAAGGGGTATGAACGTTGCTGCTCCAAGTGAACCGTTCCCAGTCTTGTGAATCGTCCGTCGCCCATATACTATATCAGCAACCGACTTGCCTGCACCCGATGATAGCAAAGCAACATGGTGGTAGATGGGCTTGTTTTGGCCGACATCAGACTGCCCCAAGGTCAAGCCGAGCGGATGATTTTGCCCTGGAAGCTCTCTGTGTCCACAAAGCTCAGTATGGGCGGCATCGGAGCTTACCTAGTTATTTGCCATCATGAGTCTCAAGGATCGTTGATACTTCTGATAGCGTCCACGCACATGTTTTTCCGTTGGCAATATCTCTGTGATAAAGCAAACCAGTGGCTGCCCCATGGGCATATCACAGGACTCGGCAACACCACGTGTTTGTTGTGTTTAGAAGCTGGAATGAATTTATCCTGCGAAGAATCAGGGAGTAGCAGGGCATAAGCTACGAGGGCTCACCCCTTACTTACCCCGAGGGCAGTGGTGGGAACGTGTTCCAAAATGGCCAGTTATCTCTTTGGATGCGCCTGGAGCAAGCGCTGGGCTGCGATAATTCCAACCGGTACGAGATCGCCAAGTCAGCAGTTCTTGTGTTATCGGGCCATGACTTGGACAACATCTGTGCCCCGGTGGATATGTCGAAGCTGGTCCCATGTTCTACTATGGATATCCCCAAGACCCCTGAGACGCCCGCGGACACGTTTTAGGGGGTTATACGGCCAGAAAAAAGGGGTCGACCAAGCCTCGAAAGAAACACAACTAAGATTTGAAGCTCTGACATTGGACATGAAAATAGAGAGCCTAATGTAATAAACTACAAAATGACAGACTTTGTAGAAACGTAGGCTCTGATGGGGAGCAAAGTAGATGTTGTACTTACTGAATAAATGCCTATCTACTTGTATACGTAGATAATCTACCTACGAATCAGCATGGAAGCTGATATTGACCTGCTTGCTCACTGATATTGGGACACTATCTACTGCGTACCAAAGGCGATATCTGGTCGGATAATTATCGTAGTTTTCGAATTGGCCTGTTGTATTAGTGTTGTGTCTACAAGTGCATGGACAAAACTGGTTTTTTGCATGCCCGCCAAGGGATGGATTTACAGCCCAAATTTAGGAATAGGTAGATAATAGATTAATGGTGTCGGATGTCAGGATTTTGTCCTTGCAACTAGTCTATTGAGAATATCGGTTAGGTTTAAACATTGTAATAAGAATGTTAGCAGGCCGCGGGTTCTAAACTTGCTTTAAGTAGAACTAAAGCGCCGTTATTGGTGATAGCTTCTCTATTTCACACCTACCTATCTTTCAGACATATACATGTAATAGTCTATGCCATACGGCAACAAACCGTTGCAGACAAACTGTATTTTCATATTCAATTGTACTGTGCGCCCATGTGCAATCAATTCCATGCAGCACCTGCAGCTTGTGCCGTCACTGGGCGTTGAACTGATTGGTTCTCTAGCACCGTGTTCGTACAGTATCCTTTCTACCTACCTACCGTCTGGGTAATCCCCTGAAAGTACAATGTATTTTAGTGTTGCACTGCCATAGAATACGTACCAGTGGGCCGGCTACCTTCCCTTTTGTAATTGACACAAAGCTGTCTCAGAAGCACCTCTTCTATCCTACTGCTTAAATCACTTCAAGCGTGTCTACTGCCAGTCTTTCCTTGTCGCTCGTTCACAACCTTGGCGAAGTTGTCTGCTCTTGGGTTCTCTTTCGGCGCTCCTTTTACAATCAGCTGTCGCAATGGCGGACGAGAAGAGCCGAGTCTCTGGCGACAGCCCACGAGAGACTAAGGGTCCTCTGTTGCCTACGTCAACCGCTGATGGCGCCGTCGCCGAGAAGGCCCAAAAGCCCAAAGCCGTCTTTCATCCGGCCTTTTATGTCATGTAAGTCTAAGCCTGATATTATTTTTGCGCCGGAGCGATATATCGATTGGAGTGCTGATGGACTATGCCGCTGCAGTATCTGGATCAGTCTCTCGTCTTCCGTTATCCTCTTCAACAAATGGATCCTCGACAGCCTCGATTTCCGTAAGCGATTGTCGTTGATAGATATGCAACATTTGAATATTCCCTGACCGTCGCTTAGGCTATCCTGTTGTTTTGACCACCTATCACTTGTCGTTCGCGACTGTTGCTACCCAATTGATGGCGCGTTATACCAATCTTCTCGATGGTCGCAAGTCGGTTAAGATGACGGGTCGCGTCTACTTGCGCGCGATCGTCCCCATTGGCGTCTTCTTCAGTCTAAGTTTGATTTGCGGAAACTTGACCTACCTCTACCTCAGCGTCGCCTTCATTCAAATGATCAAGGTATGTGCAGACTGACAACGAGAAAATGTAATGATGGTAGGTATTGATAAGTATCTTCCAATAGGCCACTACGCCTGTTGCCGTCCTCCTATCAAGCTGGGTAATGGGTATCGCTCCGGTAAACCTGCGACAGCTTGCGAATGTCTCGGCCATTGTTGTCGGCGTTGTCATCGCCTCCTTTGGTGAGATTAGGTTCGTATGGATCGGCTTCCTATATCAGCTTGGTGGTGTCCTATTTGAGGCTATCCGCCTCAACCTGGTCCAGGCGCTCCTCAGTTCGGCCGAGTACAAGATGGACCCGCTGGTGTCGCTCTACTACTTCGCCCCTATCTGCGCTGCCATGAATGGCGTAGTCGCCCTGATCTGGGAGGTACCCCGGGTTTCGCTCAGTGAAGTCTACAATGTTGGTCTGCTGACCTTCTTCCTGAATGGTCTTTGCGCATTCCTTCTGAATGTTTCGGTTGTTTTCCTTGTAAGTGATATAGAAATTCATTCCTTCCGCCTGCGTGCCGTGCTAAATGAAAGTGTAGATTGGCAAGACAAATGCCGTCGTCATGACGCTCTGCGGTGTCCTCAAGGACGTCCTCCTTGTTCTTGCGTCAATGGCTATCTGGGCGACTCCCGTCTCCGGTCTCCAGGCTTTCGGCTATAGCATCGCCTTGAGCGGCATGGTCTATTACAAGCTTGGCGGCGAGGCGCTAAAGACTTATGGTAGCGAAGCTAGCCGGCAATGGGCCGAGTTTGGATCTACCCGCCCAGCCCTTCGCAAGATTGTCGTCTTTGGTGCGGTCATACTGTTCATCTTCATATTGTTCGGTGGCCTAGCGCCAACTTACGCACCCGACTACGACCCCTCCCAGTACCTTAGTGGTGCTGCGCAGAAGTTGGGCGTGTCTACCTAAAAGAGGAAAAACGAGGGTTATACGCCATCAATATCCAATAAAATGCTCTGCTTGCTGTTATTGGTTGAAATACCGACTCCGCTCACTAATCCAACGAGCGACGAGGGCACGACGATTTTTTGCATGAGGAATTGGGAAAGAGGAGAAGGAACACTTATTCCATGTTGTTCTTGTTTGACGCCCGGTTAGGGGATTTGGTGATTTACCTTTTTTTGCTTTTCCTCTTTAGCAAACGACAGCAGAGCAGAGCGAAGGACCAACTCTGAAAGACATGGCCGCAACCGTGTGCAAATTATAGAATGGGCGAAAATGGCGTCTAGCAACATGGGGGGGTTTGGTTGTTCTGGCACGTACCTATTTTACAAGTGCTTGTGTAAATTCGAACGAAATGAAATCAACCTGTAAGTTAATAATTCAAAATCTGATTTGACAAAAATGAAATTCATGACGACGGGACCTGTCCCTTAATTGTTCTTTTTCTCATTTTCCGGAAATCCACGCCCCGTATAAAACCCCATCAAGGCCGCTCTTCAAGGTTGTGCAGAAAGCGATTATATAGTTTGGAGTATCCTAGTTTACCCCGGTTTTCATATTTAGGGTAGATATATATTAAAAACCACTGGTTGGTAGATACGATACTTGACCTTGGTTGACATGAAGAGAAGCAAGATTGTCGTAACGTAGATTTTATACGACAATATCCTATTCCGTCCGAGCGATTCCGTCTATGTTACGGGCAGCCTAGGAGCGTCTGTCTAGCTGGCGCAGCCCGCCAAGCCCGAGTATGAAAGTATTATTAAACAATACGTTTCAAGGCGTTCATAAGCAGCAAATCGAACTGGAAAGAATGGATGTAGACATGGATTTTAGCTTCAAGATGTTGACAGAGCGAGTAGACAACACCAGACTTAGCAAGGCAAAAGTGTCAGTGAGAAATTACTGGCTGTAAGGTGTTTGTTTCCTATTCTTCCCCACTAAGTCCAGTACCTACATATTAAATAGTAGGTAGGTAGACACTTTCCCTTTCGCCTGGACGGAACGTTCATTGTTGCGTACCAGGCAAGGCAGGTATTTCGGCAGGAGGGCATAAGGCAGAGACTTTTTGGTATGGTTTTTTTAGTGTTCGTCTCTTTTGTTTTTTGTGTTCGTATCGTGTCCCTAAATGCAATTGCCATTTGTGATGCATGCGAATGTACATCCCATACCAAACCAGACCCTTCTCCCATTCCTTGCTTTCCCCCTTTCACCGAAAAGAACCGAACGCACGGAAGTCATATGACGCAGAGTTGGCGTGTTATTTAAAAGCCTAGAAGGGGGGGTACTGTCAGCGGTTGTGTCTCTTAAAAGCCGTGTGAATGTATGGCAGAACATTGCGCAAGAACGCAAGAGACGGTGGGGGGATCAGAGCAAATGTAGTTGATATACGACATGTGTCCCAGTAAAAGAAAAGAGAAAACGTACGGAGAGGAGTGAAGAACCATCTGTTCTTGCCGCTGACGTAACGCTCCTCGAGGACCTTCTTGACGTTCTTCTTGGCATCCTCGCGTTGGCTGACCTCCTTGAAGGTGTCGGATGTGAGGGCACCCTTGAGACCCTCCAGCTCTAGTGTGTATCTTGTGGGCATCAGGTGGTTGTAGTTGACGGCCTTGACGAAGGGCTTGATCTTGGATCGCTTCTCTTGACGGGCCTTGGACATGCGCCGTGTGACCTTGGAGGGGTATCTCTCAATGCCGGCGACCAGGGCGTGGCCGAAGGGGTGTGCCTTGTTACCGCTGTCGACGGGCTGGATAATGACGACCTAAATCCGGGGAAATTTCTATGTTAGAAGTTGTATTTTCTCGATCGTTTTTATTATGTATGCCCATATTCGATAGGAAAGATCCGGTGTCGCCCTTAAATCGGTATTCCCACCCTTCGCAGCCTCATGCATCGTCGTTCATAGTGTTAAGAATGAATCTGAACTTCTGCCAGGGATTTTCCAACTCGGCCCTAATCCCATCTTCTCCCTAATTCGCAGGGCTGATAACAGCGTGTATGAAGGTTATAAAAACGTACCTTCTTGCCGGCATAGCGGCCGCGGGTAATTATGGCAACTCGGCCGACCTTGAGGAACTTCATTTTCGGTTCGCTGTGGTGATGTTGTGGTTAGTCTGGTCGTCGTCCGGGAGAGTCGAGAAGGATGGGCAAGCTTCAGTCAGATGCGAAAATGGTGGTGGGTGCAATTGGCCGAGATTTTGCCTTTGCTGTGTGTGGGGGGGCCGCAGAATTTCTGGTGTGCGGTCGAATTACCGAGTGTGTCATCTTATCTAAACTCTATTTAATAGATAACATCTTTATCCTGACTGGATAAAAGGCTAACCCTCAGTCGGTCAATAAATCACTGTAAAGGGGCATTAGACAGAGCTTCAAGCCACTTTGAGCCCGGCCCGCACGTAGCTCAACTTCTCAAGTTGTTACCTACGGCTCACTGGATTTTCACGTCGCGCAAGAAGCTTAACCAAAAGCACACTAATCGTCGATAGGAACGTTGAGACTTTTCGAATTTTACCTATCTGCAAATCAACTCAATAATCACCATGGCTCCTCCAACCTATATCATATCCAAAGTGGCGGACCCCATTTTTGCTTTGGTGATCGGTCTCGGAGCCGCAACTCTTCGGATCAATCGTGAGGAAAAGGAGAAGGGAAAGACCACTCAGGAGACTATTGCATCCTTCAAAAGGTATGTAACGTAGTTATTATAGGTAAATTAGGTGTTATCGATACTAACATATTCTGTAGGCGCGTGAGTAATCACTTGATGGATTAAAAAGCGAGTAAATATCAATTGCGACCGAACGACGATGACCTGCGCCGCATTTCGAATAGCTTCAACTACGACGACCACGGCCTAGATGATACCGCTTGTCTACGTGCCAATTTATCCCGACCTTCACTTTCACCAGGAATCCAACGCCTTTCAAATGCAACCGCAAGAGCTGTTGATCAACCAATTTATTGCGCAAATGCTGGCCCGTACTCCTTCTTCATGGCTTCCCGGACAATCTGCCCGCACAACTTGGCCGTAGGATTGGTACTGACAGCCAACCCCTTGGCGATCTCGTTTCCGTATCGTCCGCCTAACGCGAAATCTCGAGATGCCGCGCTTTCAAAGTCAAGTTTAGTCCACTTTTCCTCTGGGCGTCCATTGAGGGAGATGGTCATATCAGAACCGATTGCCTTGCTCGTCATATAGTAAATCGCCGCTCTCTGGGTATACGCCAGTGACAAGGTCCTGGCTGTGACTGGTGAAATGGAAGAAGATAGGGTTTTGGGCGTTAGGAGTGAAATGGCCTCGTCGAGGTCAGATAGGGCCATGGCCGCAGCTTCGGAGACTTCTTTCTCGTCGGCTTCCTGGACAAGGGCGGCTTTAGAACCGGGCCGTCCCGGTAGGATCATGGTGTCCCCGTATAGCCTCCTTAATGCTTGGGCTCTGTTGTTCCGGGCACTAGCATATTTGGGAGCTTCCGAGATGAGCTGTCCAAAGTCATTGACGCATTGGCGGTAGTCATTAATCGGATTCGTCGACGTCGACGGCCTGAGCCCGGCCAGTCCCATTTCTAACTGCTGGATAGCTGCCACGATGTCCCGCTCTTTCTGCGCAACGCGTTCATACAAGGAAGCATCTGTGACATTGGGATCTTTGGGTAGGCTTTCTTCGATTATGACGGCTGCCATCGGGTTGGCTTCCGGGTCTTTGATCTTTTCCAGAACGTGGAAATCACGGCGACTGAGAGAGACTTGAGCCATGTTGGAATTTGCCATGTTGGAATTTGCCATGTTGGAATTTGCCTCTGTAAGACAGTTTTGCGTTGAATAGTGATACAAGACGTCGATGGAAGTGTTATAGATTCTAATCCCAAAAAAAATTGGCAAGCCAGATGAGATGGAAAAGTATATGTCAGTCAGAAAACAATCAAGTTAGTTTATTTCGATTGTTATCACTCTTTCTCGGGTTTACTAAGGATGACTGATGACGGAAGTTAGGTAAGAAGAAAATCCAGCAAAGTACAGCCGTTCCGCGCGGATACTTAACAATGAGCTATCAACTGTCACTTTCTTACCCGAGATTCCACCCATCAAACGCCCTTAGTGACAAACCCATCGAGGAGCAAACATACATCCTCATCCCCTGGCCTATCCGTACGGAGCCGCCTGGTTCCGCCTTTGGGGGTGTGGGTGGCGTCGGGAATTGGTGGCCGTCAGCATTATGTGACAAGCGCGGCTACCCTCGGCCCAATGACATCTTTGTTATACAAGTAGTGCGCAACCAACTTGTAACATGTGAGGTACCCCCCGACCTCACCACCACATCATCTAACCTAGTTCTACCAGGTGAAAAAAAGCCCCCCTAAAGGCATTGTTCTCTTGGAAACTTAGCAGGTAAATTGTTAACGTGCGGGGGACTTGGGAAGTGCGGATTGATGGTGCGGAATCGATGCCGCCCCCTTTGTTTTCCCTCGATATCCGGGGAAGACATAATATGATAGGTATGATGGGATAATCATTTAGTTTGCTTTCAAGAATTGTATGTGAACGTGACCTGTAGAGTTGTATTATCCGTCTGTATTATAAGGTGGCTTGTTGTCTTCATTTCTTCGATTGGTTTTCCCTCGTATTGTTCATTGTAAATATACCCATACCAGATTTCATAGAGAGTCCAGTCCTCATCTCATCCAAATCTATCTTGAGTTGTTTCCAAGCCAGATTTTTCGTGGCCGGTCCTTTGTAAACTGACCCTGTCTTTTTTCATCTGGTATCAGTTGAAACATATATATGTCTACATAATACACATTATACCCAACACGCCCATACACATACACATACATACACACACACACACACACCTAAATCATGGCTCCCTCCGCAATCACAGATTCGCCACCACGGCAGTTCTCCTCCACCACATTACCGAGCCATGCAGACGAGTACGCCGTGCAAGCCGGCGTGCCCCAGTTCCACGGGTACGACCACATCACCTGGTGGGTAGGCAACGCCAAGCAAGCGGCCTCGTACTACAACACGCTCTTCGGCTTCCGCACGATAGCGTACCGGGGCCTGGAGACGGGCAGCCGATACATCACATCGCACGTCGTGGCCAACAACGACGTGCGCTTCGTCTTCACCTCGCCCATCCGCTCCTATAAGCACCTCCCCGCCGACGAGCCCATATCAGAAGAAGAGCTCTCCCTCCTCAAAGAGATGCACGACCATCTAGAGCGCCACGGCGACGCCGTCAAGGACGTCGCCTTCGAGGTCGACGACGTGCAGGCCGTCTACGACCGCGCCGTGTCCGGACCCGACGGCATCGGCGTCTCGGTGCGGCCCCCGCGCATCACCCGCGGCGAGGGAGCAAAAGAAGGCGAGGTCCTGACGGCAGTGATCCGCACGTACGGCGACACGACACACACGCTGATCTCGCGCCGGAACTACTCGGGCCCTTTCCTCCCGGGCTTCATGGCGCGAGACTCGGCCCCGTCGACCGTCGCCATGCCCGAGATCGACCTGGTGCGCATCGACCACTGCGTCGGCAACCAGAGCTGGAACGAGATGGTGGCGGCGTGCGAGTTCTACGAGCGCTGCCTGTCCTTCCACCGGTTCTGGAGCGTCGACGACAAGACCATCTGCACCGAGTTCTCGGCGCTCAACAGCATCGTCATGAGCAGCGCCAACGCCGTCGTCAAGATGCCCATCAACGAGCCGGCCCCGGGCAAGAAGAAGTCGCAGATTGAGGAATTCGTCGTCTTCAATTCCGGCCCGGGCGTCCAGCACATCGCCCTGCTGACCGACGACATCATCGGTACCGTGTCGGCCATGCGTGCCCGCGGCGTCGAGTTCATCGCCGTCCCGTCCACGTACTACGACACTATCCGCCACCGGCTCAAGACCGAGAAGAGGTCGTGGGAACTGACCCAGGACCTCGATACTCTCGAGCGTCTGAGCATCCTCATCGATTACGATGAGGGCGGTTACCTGCTTCAGCTCTTTACTAAGCCCCTTATGGACCGCCCGACCGTCTTCATCGAGATCATTGAGCGTCACGATTTCGAGGGCTTCGGTGCCGGCAACTTCAAGAGCTTGTTTGAGGCCATCGAGCGCGAGCAGGCCGAGAGAGGCAATCTATAGAAAAATCATAAAGAGACAAATACTTAACCTACTACCTGGGTTACGAGTAGACGAAGGTAGATTGGGATAGCGGTGCTGAGGGTTTGTTCGACATGGAGAGGTTCAAGTATGCGCGGGTTATGTGATTGATTGGTTCCTTCCCGTTACGGGGGGCTGCAACAGTGGGGAAGAACTTTACGTTTACCCAACCTAAAACCGTGGACGAAAGCGAAAGGTGCTGGGAGCCAGGAGTAGCTGGACAAAACAAGGGAAAGCGGGCGCCAAAGATTGTATTGTAATGTAATGATCCACGAGAAACGAATTCAAATAAGAGAAAGAAAAATTGAGCCCAACTTTTAACGTCATACAAAATTGAATAATTATAGATACCTTAAACGTTGGTGAGTACCTTAGGTATTTGTATAGGTACTTGTATGTCACAACGATTCCAAATTTTTACGTCGGAACATACATAAGAACAGCAGCGATTTATTAAAGGAAAGATATCGTAAGATATCGTCCCCTTTAAATTACCTAGTCAAACATAGGATGCTGGTAGTATTACAAGAAAAGTTCAGTCGCATGGGCATCAGCCCGACCGTGGAAAGGCAATATACGGGGGTTTTGTGCTGCTGTGTAGCACTGCAATGTATTATACCCCGGGTTGTCGTCTTTCTGATTGTGATGTATGTCCTTTTTGTCCCACTGGAAAGTTACCTTGAAGGCGATTCCCGCTTGCTCCAAACGCCAGTAGTAAATGACTCGCCGTCCAATCCCTAATTCTTTCCTTTTTGTCGTCTATTTCCCATGGAATAAAACTGTAGTCAATGCTAGCGGTGCTGTTATGAAATTAGGCATTAGGCGATATCAGCCAAACGGTTTTCTTCCCCCGGGCCGACTCGTAGCCCTCGTTTGCCTAACCTTGGCGTCTTAAGAGGATCCTAAAAGATCCATGAATCTTTCGTCAGGAATCGATTTCCATTGCCGTGTCTTGCGCATTATTTGCCGGCACCGCCCCCCTGGTATCGCTTTGGCATCCTGGGCAGTTATGTAGAACCTCATGCGCGAACAGATCACAGTCGATGCAAAAGTGGTTGCCACAAACCTCGCAAGCGTAACGGCCTGATTCGCTCAGGCCTTTGACAGGAGCTCGGTCTGGTTTATCTTGCCCCTTGGGGCCACCTGCACCTTTCCCTGGTACTTCTGGAAACGGGGTTAAGCACGAATAGCATGATCCCGACTTCTTGGCTTCGGACCAGGGAACCTCCCTCCAATTCCGTAGTGGGAAAAGGTGGTGATATGACCTCGCTAAATGTGTAGACAAAATCAGCGTAAGCCCACAGCCAGGGCACTCGGCTGGTAGTCGACACACGCGGGCACTGCACCGCGTGCATGCGTAGCCTTCGCGCGTCGGCCGATGGTGGCATGCACAATAGTTCATGGTCTCGGGTGCTGCAAGTGTACGTGATGGGAAACCCATCATCAAAAGACTTGCGTTGCTTTGCTCTTTCGTCCGCGTAGCCGGCGGTGTTGTTATCTCCAGGAGTAGATCTCGGAAGTGATGCTCATCTAAAGCGACGTTGTAGCCTGAAGTATCGCCTCCGTTGGTCTTGGAGGATAATTCTTCGCATATGGCTACCTGTGCCGCTAGCCCTACGATTGACACCCGTATCCGGTCCTGGATAAGTGACTTGAGCGTGTCGTGTATGTCGCCCGGGTCGCTGGACATGAGTGCGCCGTATACTATCAGGACCTCGCGGGTGCCATGAGAAGGCGTGTGGCTGTAGATGGCACAGTATCGTTAGCGTCGAAATGTCACATGCTCATAACCAGGAAATCCGGACGGTCCAGAGAGCTTTTCACGTACAACAAGGCACCGCGACACATCTCTAGCGCATTTTGCAAACTTGGAACACCCTGTGGTTCTTGCTTAACCCAGCCCTCAAGCTTTTCGAGGTGGTCAGAAGGGTTGCCGCTCATGTCACTGATCCGCACCGCGATGCCGTCGCGCATACCAAGGATGGCGAGCTGCGAGATCGGATTCTGCTCAAAATACTCGCGAACAAAATCAGCGGCGTATGCCATGCTGAGTCGGTGGCGCGTCGGTAAAAAGTCCTTCTCCATCATCGCAAATGACATGTCCAAGACTAGTACCAGATGCCGAATAATACCCCTCTGTAACGGTGTGGTGTCCTTGAGCAACCGCGCTCGCTTCTGCGCTTCAGCTAGGCCTTCAATCGTGCCTGCGAGTGTCCCGTCCGCACCCTCCACCACGGCGTCCCATGACCGCTGCAAGTCTTCCCATGCTGCCTTGCCGCCTTTCCTGCCACCTTTCCTAGGTTTATCGCGGGCCTGGGACCTTGTACCTGAGGAGGCTCCGAATTCATCTTCGGAGCCATCGTCTCCCTGGTACTCCCCGTCCGAGTCGGCCATTACTGTTTCTTACTGTTTCTTACTCGGAATATAAGGGTTCGATCCGTCGCTGGGACAGGGAGCTTCTCTTTTTGCAATTGACAAAGATATATCGGCTGAGTATACGGGCTTCGAAGAGGATAGTTGCATCCGCTGGCTGCGAAAAGCAGGGCCGGTTAGAACACGGCAATGATGTGGCTGGAATTGTAAGCGGGCAGGTTAACACAGAAATGACAGTAGTGTCCAAGAAGCGCCCTTGGGGCCGATATACGTCATACCGTCAAGCAGAAAAGAGCGGAAATCTTAGAAAATCCGAATATGGTATCAACAGGTGGAAGTGGACAGAGATGTCAAGAAGTCATCGGCAAAAGCTTCAAGGTCAAAGAAAGGGCAAGGCTATCCACCCGTTCTAAGTAGAACTTAAGTTATTTGCAGCCTTGTGTTTAGATATGTACAGGAAACCGCCTTATCCAATAACAGGCTTTTGATCACCCTAGTGGTACATATACAACCTGATACATGTAGTCTTACTTATACAGTGCGTATATATCTAGCTGTATGCATACTTACCAAGTGCCTGGATTTCTAGTACGATAGAGACACGCCTCACTTTACAAAACAAGGTAACGCCTTTGTACTTGAGTAGTCTCCAGCCTTTGTACCGACAATCCACATGTACCTACTACTTAGGGCCTGTTCGGCTGCAAAAAAAATCCCAGCCCTACAGTGACTTAGATACTTAATATCTAATTTGCCTAACTAAATATAGCTAAAGCGCAACACTAGTAAATTAAGGTATTTAAAAGTATTGGACTTTGTACGCTTGCTATTTATAGCTAGTATTTATTATACCTTATAAGGCTTTAACTTTTAAAAGATTTTTATTTTTTAACTTTTATAAGTAAATCTTTATATTTTTAATAGCTATTATATTATATAAAAGTATTTTATAAGCTATTTTATTGTAAATATAGTTACTTTATATAATAGCTTTAAATTTTCTAGCAAAAATACTTAAAATGCTATTTTTAGTGCTATTAAAGATATTATTAAAAATATTAGTAAAATTAGTAGCGCTAGCAATAGTAACAAGAGCTTAAGGCTTTTAATTGCTATATTTAGCACTAAAACAACTACTTATTAGTTAAAATATATAGTAAGTTATTATTATTATACTTATAATTATAGCTATTTATACTTAGCGCTTTAAAGTAAAGCTTTAAAACCTAGTTAATATAACGCTTTATTTACTATATACTTATATTTGCAATAAAACTATATTTAAGTAAATAGCTATACTTTTATAGCCTAATAAAAAGTTTTATTATTAAACTTATAAAGCTATTATTATGTTTATATTATTACTTTACTAAGCTAAACATAAAAATATTTTAAACTTTTAATAGCTTAATGTTAGCAATAAATAAGGCTATAAAGTTATTTAAAACTTTATAAAAAAAAAATTTAGCAACTATAGCTTATATGCTTTTATATATAGCTTTACTAACTTAATACTTAATATAAAATATGTAAACAAATATATTTAATTTAATATATATTATAAGCTTTTAAAAGCTAAATATTTAAGCACTAGGTTTAATATAAACTTTAAAAGCAGATTTACTATACCTAAAGCCTTTTAAAAGCGTTATTTAGCTATAAAAAGCAATAAAAATAATAGTTAGCTATATAGCAAAAGCATATTGTTATAAGCATAATATAAAAAAGTTTATTTAAATAATATAGCTACTAGCAAATTAGCTATAATTGTATATATAGCTTACTAAGCTATAATAATTACTTATATACTTATTATTTAAGAAATTAATTATAAAGCTAAAAGCCTTTTGCTAGCAATGCCTTTACTGCTATATATGCTAAATTTGCAAGCTTAAATATTGTTTATTACAACGCTAATATTAAATAAATTAAAAAGCACTAAGCGCTATAAAAAAAACATATTATTATTATTTAAAAAAAACTAGAAAATAATAAGCTAGCTTAAAACCTTTATATTTTTACTATTTAGTATAGTAGGCCTTTAATTAAAAAAATATTAAGCTTTTAAAGCTATTATAAAAATAAAGTTAAGTAAGCATATTATTATAAGCGTTAACGCTGCTTAGAAAAATTTTGTTTTAGTAGCAAAAGTACTTTATTTATATTATAATAAAAATATAAAAAAGCTGCGCTAGTAGTATTATAAGTTAAAAAAGTATAAATTATATAGTAGTTATAATTTTTATAAAAAAACTGCTAAGTTTAATATTTTAGCGTATTTAAAACTTTTTTAATTAATATGTTTATATTTATTTTATATATAAAAATGTTAACTTTAAAAATGCTTTATATATAAAAAATTTACTATTTTCTAAAAGCTACTATATATTTTATATTTATAACTATTTTTATACCTTTTATAGCCTTTTATTAGTATATTAGCAATAATCTAGCTATATATTCTTTATTATTTAGTTTTTAATTTAGTTTATTTTTTTTTAAAGTATTATTTTTAGGCCTTTTAAATATATTGCTATTTATAGCTTTTTATACCTTAAATAAGTTAAATTTAAGCGTTAAAGTTAGCTAGCAAAGCTATTTATTATTATTTAATACTATATTAAACGCTATATATTTATTATTATTTTATTTAGCTAATAAAAGCTTATAATATATTAAAGCAATAAAGTTATAAAGTATAATAGTAGTATATGCAATATTAACTTGCTTTTTAAAAGTATATTTAAGTGCTAATATGTAAATAACTTTAAACCGCTTTTTTAAAACACTAAAAACTTTTTTAATGCTAATTTATAAAAAAGAATACTAGAAATTAAAAAGCTTTTTTTTTAAATTAGGCCGTTTCTTTATAGTACCTTATTTTTTAAAATAGTAACGTATACCTAAATATAAGCACAAATAACCTTTTTTTTTAGCTAAAGCTAGCATTTGCTAAATAGTATTTTTTTTTAAGTGCTATAAGGCCTTTTTTTAATTTTGCAAATTTTATTACCTTTATATTATATATTAACTTTTTTAACTTACTTAAAGCATATGCAAATATATAATTTAAATTTATTATTGCTAGCACGTTTATTACTATATAACCTTTTTAATATTAATATACTTTTTATTAGCTAGCAAGTATATATATATATAGTAAAGTGCTATTAATAAAGCTTATATAGTTTTTAAAGTATAAGTATATTTTTAAATTTTTTATAATTTTTTTAGCAACGTTGTTAATATTTATAAGCTAAACAAAGTAGTTAAAAAGCAATAGCATTACTATTAATATATTATTAAACGCTTTATAAATAATTAAAGTTAAGTGCTTTTAAATAAAGCCTGCTAACTATTAAATATTGTTTTGCTTATAAATTTATAAAAAAATTATTAAATATTAATAAATGCTAATATATTTTATAAGCTAAAAAAGCATGTTTTTTATTATTTAAGCCGTTAATACTTTAAATATAAGCTTATTTAAGCGCAAAGCTAACTAAAATATACTATAATAAGTGTAACGATTAGTGAGGCCTGATAGCCATGTATTGACGCTATATAGAAGATTCTAGGTTAAGGAGAGAAAAGAGAGACCAGCTGCGCTGGGATCTATCCTCCTGCTACTTATACATGGATACCTAGCCGAAAATATAGGTGTGCAACCAATCAGATCGTTCTGCTAGGTGGGTCCGGCTAAGCGAGGGCGGTGTTCGGTACTACCCCGGACCTACTCCGCAATGACGTGCGTGGTCTGTAGGTCATGTGACTGTTCCCTCGGTCACGTGACCTTGGACTAACGGGCATGGCCGTTATAATAAGTAGTTTTTAATAGGCTTTTTACTATAACCTCTTTTTTTAAAAGGTTAAAGTTTTCTTTATAGCTAGTATTAGCTAGTAATACTTTTAATTTTAACTTTTAAATAGTATTATTTATTTTAAAGGCAAATTTGCTAGCAAGCTAAATAATAGCTATAATAGCTTTATTTAATAAAGCATTAAATTTACTATTTTTTATGCTAAAATATTATTAAAAATAAAGTATTTTAAGTAGATTTTAATAGCAAAAAAGTAAAAACTAGGATTTTTATACTTATTATAAGTAAAAAAATCTTAAAGCCTATTTTTTTATTATTTATAAGTTTTTAAGCTATTTATAGTTAATATAACATTTTTATTAAGTAATGCATGCTAAAGGTATAAAAAGTATAAGAAAAATTATACTTGTTTACTTTTTAACAATATACTGTAAATTTTAGTATATTTGCTATACTAAATTAAAAAAAGTGTATAGCCTAGCGTCTTAGACAGTATATTGCTCCATAAAACGCCAAAAATCCGAAGGCAAAACAGGGGTTGCCGAACGCACCCTTAGTACTCTACTTACTGGATGGATATACACTGTACAGATCCAAGTTATAAAAACTTATGACCACTTTGCATCAATTATCAACATATCTAGCTTGCAACCTTTCTAAGTTTCTCTGCTCTTTTTGTCAGGGCTTCAAGTGACACAGGTATGTTGGCTAGAAAATATCACATGTTAAGAAGAGCTGTTAAAGCACAGGTAAATGTCCTCTAAAGTGAACAAGTGCAAAGATTTTTATAATGTTGCTTTTGCGCTTTACGCTGCTTATTAAACATTGTTAGAAGCAGCAATTACTATACAAATTCTGTCCCTAAGTATATTGCCATCCCCTGAGTTATTATATTCTATCATACGACAGCACCATGCATACCTGGGTATTGTATTGTGTGCGTCTTTGGGTATTTGCTCATAGGTACCATGCGTCACCATTCTCTGTAGGTTTAACAAAACCAAGCCCAGCCTCATCATGTACAATTGACATTTGCCCACTTCATCGCCATCGCCTCGTGTAATTAGCTTCACGCAATGTGTTGCGCATGCAGCCTTTTCCCTCTCCAATGTCCCCTTTTTGGTGAAAACAAAACAGTTTGTGTACGCGTGTATTAAATCCCTGTGTGATTGTGGTTCTTGGTAGGCCTGTTGCCTAGGGACCCTTGCCGACAAAGAGGAAAGAAGGGGTATGCCGCAAACCCTGAACTCCGACGCCGTGGTATAAAGACAGAATTAATTAAGAGTAACCTGTTACCGGTGCTGCCGTTGGCCAGTCATCTTCGGTTATGCTTGACCAAAACGTCCAGATCATGATTACGGCAGCCAGTGTAAGGAGGGTCTCGAACAATGCCCCGTCTATCTTACCTGCCGTGCCGCGGCAGATATAGGGACTGATGACGTAGTTGAAGATCTGGCCAAGTGCAAATAGAAGGGCTGCACTGGTTAGGTAGATCATCGGTCGCAACTCGCCAAGCACGCGTATGACTAGGATCGCTTCGAGGACGTAGAAAGCCACTAGGAAGACCAGAGGGGCCAACTGGTAGAGGACGTAGAGGGCGATATTGCGGTTCGGCGATTGATAACTCGATTCGAATTCACGAGTCCAGTTGTAGCCGGTGTCCAAGGTAATGTAGCCAGTGCCAACAAAGAGAACAGCGGCAGATATTGTTATCAGCCCTAGTGACATAGGTGTTCCATCATCCAAGAGCTGGTATCCAACAACGGCATTCATGAGTAGGATCCAGCTCCCCGCAATAATCATGCCTAGGTGAATCCCGGTGAAGGCCTATCCTGCCAGTCAGCTTCCATCGGCATTGGTAGTGTGAACAACCTCAACATATAGCACGTACAATTCGGACTGTCGAGGGCAGTGGGAACACGCCAACAGAGAAGATCTCCGCTATCTCAAGGATAATGAAAGATAACAGGAACAGCTGCATTTCCCTGTATCAACTGTAAGTATAGTATTGCAGGCATCCTGGAGGATAGCATACCTTCGACCAACAGCAGCCTTTTTTCTCTCGGTCCGGAACAGGAGAAATGCCGACACCGCAATAGCTATACCACATAGCAAAATAGAACCTGTCAGGACCCCTAGTTAGATTGTTGTTCTTTCCAGCTTTCTGCCCGCATCGTAATAAGCACATACCCAAGTTTCCTATATGTCCATTTTTCAAAGTGATGCCTTGTAACTGACAACCGCCCCAATTGCCATCTTGATTGTGAGTGCGACTTAAGACCTGTGCACTTTTGTATTAATAACGTACATGTATATAAAACTGACGGAATTGGTGGAGTCCTCTTACATTGCAGACGGGAAGTGTCGAGTCTCTACAAAAGTCCTGTTGTCACCAACACCTCATATTAGTAATCCGCCGGGCGCATATGAATAGACACAGTCCACAAAATCGCAGCTTCACAAATCAACTGCATACCTCGAAATTCCCAAAGTTGGTGCTCCCCATCGGATAACGCGCGCGTTCCAATGATACCGCTACGTCAATGGCACGATTAGGTGAATTGCGACAGTTAAGGTCTCTATCCTTGGGACCCAGTAATCACAGATGAGGCGACAGACGGCCCCTTGGTCAGGCGTGAATTATTGATCCTAACGTTGTATGTCGCCCTCCACCTATGTGGATGATTGATATCCTCGGTAGGCGATTTGGTCTTGAGCTCCCAGGCACCAAATATTGCAATCTGAGAACGGTAATTGCGGAACTGGGAATCTTTGTAGCTGGTCGAGTACGATCTCTTCTGGCAGTCGTCGGGGTTCTGTGGTGCAGAGTTGGCTTCGCGGACGCTGTAGGGTTATGAGCGAAAAATAAAATTGGGCCTTTTCTGCAAGTCGTTTGTCGGGCTATCTTCTGTGTATTGTGTCCAATGCGCGTTTTGCTTCCCAATTACTCTTCCTTTTCTTCCAGCCTAGTTTTTCGCTGTGCAACCTATTGCTTAGGCCGTAGTGGTATCTACCGTCGTGGCTACAAATGCTGCCAGTGCAGGCAAATGTGTTGTAAAGTGTGTCGCAGGAATTGGGAAGAGATGGGAGATCGATGGTGTCCGGTTGGGGGACGCCCGGTGGTTGTTATGGTGATTTTACTACAGAAAGGGTACCTGACCAAGTTGAGATCAGGGCCCGCACTCACTACGACACTCGCGGGGCGGTAGACTAGAGGTGGGTAAGATCGAGTTTTGAATGGTCCAACTTTAAATTAGAAGGCCCACTCCCCGCCCCCGGATGAGACTAGCACCACTGGTGTAAGGCACCGATTTCAACTGAGGTATGGTACCTTTACGATGAGACCTCCCTTCTAACCAAGATGAAGTCAAAACCGTGAGAACTTCCAAGATTGGGTGCTTTTAAGAGAAATTTATTGCGTCTTGGTTATGCTTTATTTTAAGCTTTGTTTGTTTTGTTCTTTCCTTTTTTACTGGTTAACCGACATGATTCTTCAAAGTGGCTGGCTATTTGTGGTAATCATTATTTCAATACCTATTACTGTGTTTCAGTTGCTAGCGGTGCATAGCACCCTTTCTGAAGCTAGCATTAGATAGACCTATCCAAGTCTAACAGTAGTTCATGCACACATGTAGGTAATATAAGATTACTCCATTATGGTCAAAAAATAAACCTATTAGATTGGTCATTGATAATACGTGTAAAAGTACGGTCCTCAGTATCTTGGTTCTCCTCTTTTCTTGCTTGGTAATATCTCCATTATCAAACCCTGCACTAGAATTACAATAAAGACAAGGCAAGGTTGGCGATTGCCTTCAGATCTGGTCTACAAGTATGAATGTGAGATTCTCAAGGGAGATAGAGTTTACTAGCTGCAGTCCCTAACTACTTTGTAAGGTCAAGTTTTACTCTGCGAGAATAACATCAGGTCCCTAATCCGAAAAAGCAGGGTTTATCCTGACTTGTAAGTTATTAGTACTCAGGCATACCCCTTGAACATGAACAACATCGTATATTGGTCAGAACATGTCTTCTTTCATCACTACGCGTACACGTACCTACTGGTATTTTTACCATACCAGAGGGGTCCTTGCGTTGACTTCAAGTAAACTTGACAGCCAGCGGTGGCCAAATCTTTATGAACATACCAGGTACACGTACATGTATGAAAGTTGGCAATATCCTCTGCACGTACTCGTAGTATTTCCTTTTACTATAACTACGAGTACATGGGTTATATACCTAATATATGGGTAAGTTCGCTCCAACCTGTTTTCTTTCATCTTTGCCACCTGTAAGGCCCCGAAGTTAGGTTACACCTCACAACTACCTGATGCCTTGACTGCAGCCTCGGGACAATAGTACCATACCAACGAGCGGCTATCAAAGGTTAATGCTGTTTCAGCCTGTGTGACGCAGTTGAAAGCCAGATTTTTGTTATAGGTTGTATGACTTATGAACGCTTATTATACAGCTAGACGTCCTTGGAGCACGGGGGATATGCTGCTCCTATATACACGCATGTCTCTTGAGAGCCTGTACCCGCGCGTGTGTGTTACTTGAGTCTCTGGCCAGCCCCTCCGCCTCAACCGTGCAGTCAGGCCAGAGCAATCATTTCATGACATAGCGCTGCTATGGACACCAGAGCTTAAAGTATAAATGTATAGCTTGGTTCCCCTTATTATACTATCTGACAGATACTCCTTGGATGCATTCGAATATATACTGGAGACAGAGGGATCCACGAAGATATCGCGTCAACTGGTGACTTTACCATATGCGAGAACCAGTTCTTCACCATGTTGGAGGCGAAGACAACCTGTCGACGGCCGGGCGTGAGGCTGGGTGTCTCACGAGCCTTGACTGCATCAAAAATTGCCATGAGCGCTGAGACAAGGGAAAAAAGGACTTTTTATGCTATGACTGCCTTGCATGTAGCTTCTGCTTCTCCATAATCGTCTTAAGTGGTGGCCTGCCAGCATCTCGTAGGCGCCCAGACGCCTGCACTGTCGATTTTCTAGCTGTCAGATGTGACTATTCCCCCGAGAAATACCTGTGTAGGGCGTATCATGTCTTCCTTGCCTGGCCGCTCTTGACGCGGATTACCTACTCCTGGTTTCTCATTTCCCATGGAGAGTACTATTCAGAACTGACCCTGAGTAGACATATAGCAATTTTCATGCTAGTACCACTTGTTCTTGCATCGTATCGCCCTTAGAGCAACCTGGATACTCGTCATGGGAAAGGGGGGTTCTGCAGCCTCGGTCATGACATATCTGGCTTATTTGAGTAGCTATAAATCGAATCGTTAAGCTTGCCCCTTTTTGGTCCTTGTGACACGGCGGCACGTATTTTTGGTGGATTTCAAGTCTCGTAACGCGTACGAGGAGATTTAAATCTAACGTCCATCTCCTAACTTGGAACTATCATCAAATGATAGAGTTACATTATCAACGCCTCATCATCATGATACCTGTCAAACAACCTTACCATGTGGCACTATTAGTAATGTTTGTTGAACGCAAAACATAACTTTCATGAATTTATTTTGCCCTGGATCTTGCATATAAAACGCAGTTCTCCTATGCCTCATGCTCCAGTTGGAGGATATTCTATCTTCCTTCAAATAATGCCTAGTCTAGAAGATGTTGAGATGAGAAATGAAGACCACTTCTGTAGGTTAGTGAATACCTAGCTAACGTGAAATGCTGAACTCCCGACGCATTCGAGTTTGTTCGTCCAATCTATCTAGCAACTGACTTTGTATAAAGGGTAGGAAAAGCAGCCTATGTACATTTAATTACGCGTAATTGCTTTTATCCCGGATCAGATCATATGAGGTTCTATGTGTGTAACATTGATATACCTAATTTGCTTGGACCGACTTCCTGGGAAGTGGCTGTTCTTAAAGCCATACGAGTAACAAATATGCATTTTTAATTCTTGCAAGGACTCCCCCTCTCCAGGATGGGATCCGGCATGACAGCTGCCTGCAGTGCACGCGACGTACCTATAGTCGTATAGCGGGGTGTTTGCCAACCTGGATACCGGAGTGGGCTACAGCGTTCCAACTTTTGATGCGTACAAGGTACAACCTTGCAGATTTGTAGGATGTCTGCGTCCATTGCAGGATATATATATTGTGGTTAAATAAAGCCTGGGTCTTATTGCTTTTATTTATTTCTTCTTCTAGCTTCTTGTAGTCGTACGTCGGCTTTACTTCTCCTTCATCTCTATTCCCAGCTACCCAGCAGTACACGTACTCCGAGTAGAAAGACCGGAAATCCATGTGGGTCTTGGTCCCTTGGCCTCCCGCCACCGATGGATAGATTGAATCCGCAAAGCCCCTCGCAGATTCGGGGCCTCTTGGCAGTCACCCAGTGTCCCTTTGCATTCAGGATTTCCGATTTCGTGGCCCCGGACCGGTTATTGTTGCTTTAGAAGAGGCCCTGTACTCGTAGGCTTGCAATGCCCGTCTTTGAAAGCAAGTTACCCTCACTCCGCACAGGACGAGAGGATTCCCTCCGCATTGTTGCGTCATATGCCCCGATGGCTCTCTTTTAGCGGTCAAACAACAACTTTCCACGTCCTATTAAGCACCTGGCCTGCACTTCAAGTCTTGCACTAGTATTCTTGTATTATTAGTGCAGTTGGTCCCTGCGTGTTGGGCGACGACTTGCTTCATCTAAGCTTAGATTGGTATTGATTTTTGCGCATCATGGTCCGACGCCGTCCGGTGGGAAGTAACTAAATAGTAAACAGTCACATTCTTGAAGACCCTGATCACATGAGCAGTGCAAAGCCCCGATGATCATTGATCATTCAGTCCTCGCCATAATCTGTGTCAGAACTTGCGAAAGGCTACAGCCTCGGGTAAAGAAACAACATTTGTCCATTGCCATTTTCTGCCCTTTACTTGGCGGTGCTACGAGTAATTGCGCAAACAATGCCCTCCCCGGACGGCAGTGGCCATGTTTGATGGTACACGACGATCCTTGGCTCGCTTTACCCAGGCACTTGTTGACGGTTGCACAGCAGTCAACCCCTGAGCTGAAAGGTATATCAATCCCACCTCCTAATTTGTAGCCCTGTTACCTACCTCCACGTACCAAATGGTTTTGTGCTGGATATTCAGATAGGTTTTTATGAACAAGATTTCTACATGTGGTGTCTGTCTTACCCTGGAAGAACTATAATCTAATTAATTGTCTGTCAACCCACATCATCAACTGGTGGAAATAGGTACGCCTGGCGCAAGAAGGTACGGCTGTCCGTCAGAGGAAGGCAGTGGAAGGGTACAATGACAATGTTCCAATACTTCTCAGTAGAAAGAGTTGCTCTCTCACTTGCCAGAGTGAGATATAGTGACCGAAAGTCATTGCTGAATACGTACTAAGACGAGGTGACTGGTTGAATTGGTATGCCCCACAAAGTCCTACAGCCTGCCTATTGTCTACCCGCATTACCCGGCTGTACTCGTGAATACGGTGGTAGGCGATGTACCGGTCACTTGTAATTAGTGCCAGCTAGCCAAGATGCCAAGTCTTGTCTCCAAAGTGAATTGCCTACACGTATCATGTAGATAGGTATCTACATACATGTCGATCTAGGTACTTGGTAATAGAGCAGTACTTTGTATCTGCAACAACCCACCGCCGGTTCAGATGTACTTTGCAGGATTCTGTACGTGTACTCAGGGTCAAGCATACCAGTAGGTCTGAGCGACAGGACAGGCTGAGAGGAAGCCCATGTTCAGCAGGATTATGATACACACCTCCATTCTACCTCTAATAATAACAAAAAGTCGCCCTGTATTCTGTAAGTAATAGGGGATGGATGTTGCGTTTGAATGTTGAACAAAAGTTGAACTCTTCGTCGCAAATTCATCCTTACTTCTCTCTTCTTTCCCTCCACATCGGTCGCATCTGACGCGCGCGCTTCTGTTTTTCCTATCCCACATTCAGCTTTGCGCTGTTGCCATCCCGTTCGCTTTTTTCGGTCTAAAATTCTGTATTGGTTCCAAAAACAAGAGTTACTTGGAAATTGATTTCGAACCTGCTTTTTTCAACGTTACTAGTACCTAGAGTAGATACCTCCATAGTATCTACATCCCTAAGTGGTAGAACCAGTCAGTTTCAGTGTCCAGATAGAGAAACAGGGCACGCCAAGGGTTTCCTGGATGCTATTCTTGCCTTAACTTCTTCTGTAGGTACCTGCTTGCCTGTTGTTTGTGGTTTGTCACCGCATCGGTAGACGTCCCACCCTCTTCTGCACGGTGATGGTCATAGGGCCAAAGTAGACAACAGCTGATTGCTTCTTTTGCAGGCATTTAGCAACACCTCTCCACTCACTCCCCTACATTCCTTTTACTTTAATAAACCCTCAGTATACACTGCGGACGGGCGCTGCTGCTCAACAGCGCCATCTTTATCAAAATTCCTTCCTCAACGTCCAACCGCCTTCCCTCCAACATACCCCTTCGTACCTTGGCCTCACGAGCGGATCACGGCCAATCGACGTCATTGCTCGACGACCGTCGACATCCTCGAGTCTCCCACGAGCGTCGTTCCGACGACTCTGCCGACTCGGACTCGTGGACCGATACTGGCGACCTGGCCGAGCAGCTTGCAGATGACGAGGACCCCCTACGCAAGACTCTTGCAGACACGTCTCTGAACGACGATCTTGTTTCGGGCGCCTTGAACCGTCGCTCCAAACACAGCAAACGCGTCAAGTTTAGACGTTCCGTTGATGAGCATAGCCACGCCCATTCAAGGTCGAACTCGGGACATATAGAAAAAGAGGCCATCGAAATACCAGACGTCCCTCCACGCCGTATATCTGTCGCAGAACGTATCGTGGCCGCCATCATGCCGGGCACCGGGGTCAACGGCTTCACGGGCAAGGCCCTAATGTATGTTCCAGGATTTATCCCAGGACGGCTACAACCTACTCGCTAGAAAAGAATATGGACTGACGGACCGACCCACAAGCTACTTTACGAGTATTTTTGTGTCATTAGGTGTATTCCTTTTCGGATATGACCAAGGTGTCATGTCGGGCATCATCACGTAGGTCTCCCGGCTGGCTGGCTGGCTCGCGCGCGCTCGACGAACGCTAACCCGGATAGTGGCCCGTACTTTCGGGACTATTTCGACCATCCATCCAGGGCCGAAATCGGCACCATGGTTGCCATCCTCGAGATAGGTGCCTTTATCTCCTCTCTGGCAGTTGGGAGAGTCGGCGACGTGATCGGCCGCCGTAAGACGATACTCTACGGCTCCATGATATTCTTCGTCGGCGGGGCCTTGCAGACCTTTGCCGTCAATATGAAGGTTATGATGTTAGGTCGAATCATTGCCGGTCTGGGAGTCGGTTCGCTATCGACGATCGTGCCGGTTTATCAGTCGGAGATTTCACCGCCCCATAATCGGGGCAAGCTCGCTTGTATTGAATTCTCGGGAAACATCATTGGCTATACAACATCTATCTGGGTAGACTACTTCTGCGGTTACATCCCGAGCAACCTTTCGTGGCGCATTCCTCTACTCATGCAATGCGTCATGGGCGCTCTTCTTGGGCTAGGAAGTCTGGTGATTGTCGAATCTCCGAGGTGAGCATGCTTTAACCCCTGGATAAATACTGGGTTGTCATATCATTAACCCAGCTATTAGATGGCTCCTAGACAACGATCATGATGAAGAAGGCATCGTTGTCATTGCGAACCTTTACGGCGGCGGCGATGTCCACAACGCCAAGGCCAGAGATGAATATCGCGAGATCAAGATGAATGTCTTACTCCAGCGCATGGAGGGCGAGCGGACTTATAGCGAGATGTGGCGTCGTTACAAGAGGCGAGTTTTGATCGCCATGTCCGCACAAGCTCTCGCCCAGCTGAACGGCATTAACGTCATCTCGTATTATGCACCCTACGTTTTCGAGTCGGCCGGGTGGGTTGGCCACGATGCCATCAAAATGACCGGTATCAATGGCATCACGTATCTGTTATCGACAATACCTCCCTGGTATATAGTCGACCGATGGGGCCGTCGTGTAATCCTCCTGACTGGCGCTATCGCTATGGCCATATCCCTTTCTCTGGTTTCTTACTTCATCTATCTTGAGGTCGCGGCCACTCCTACGCTGGTCGTTGTTTTCGTCATGGTGTATAACGCTGCGTTCGGTTATTCTTGGGGTCCTATTCCTTGGCTTTACCCGCCCGAGATCCTTCCTCTCAGCATTCGATCTAAAGGAGCTAGTCTGTCCACTGCCTCTAACTGGGCATTCAATTGGCTGGTGGGGGAGATGACTCCTATTCTTCAGGAATGGATCAAGTGGCGCTTATATCTCCTTCATGCTTTCTTCTGCGTTGTCAGCTTTGTTGTTGGTAAGTGCGGGGTGTATGAACTCTAGGTCGACCCCCTGATCGTCGTGCTAACGTGTAGTAGTATACTTCATATACCCTGAGACTTGCGGTGTTAGATTGGAAGATATGGACTCGCTGTTTGGAGATGCGAGCACCGCGATGGGCACGCCTGGCGTGAGGTCCGAAACCGGTTCTCTTGTCCGGGCTGGATCTCCCGTGCCCTCGCTCGACCTCCGTGGCCGGCCATTGGAGTCAGATGATAACATCCCCCCATTAGACGTCGACCCTCCAGCCATCAACATCGTAGATGGCAAGGCGCAATACCGCTCCGCTAGTCATGGCTCCCAGACCCGGGTGGGCGAGTGGTTAAGTAGGATGGTCGGGCAAACCCGTAGCTCCAGCAGCAGCCCAGCAGGAGGCGCCAGATACGCACCGCTAGACCAGCGAGACGAATAAATTGCGACGGTTTCCTACTTTTGCCGACCACGGGGTTACATGATAGAATGTCATCTAAATAGACGGTAGCGGAGTCTCAGGACCGTCAAGGTCCGACGTTGGTTTGTATAGCGAGTGTATCGACTTTCAAGGATGACATAAATCCTGGCACATAATATGGTGGCAGTTTGGTCTATCGTTTTCAATGTGACTATCGAAGGCATCAGAGCCTCTCTTTTTCTGGGCAAGCGGGTGGTTTTTTTCTAGAAGTTTTATGTTGTTCGGGGCCGACTTGGGATGTCGGCCTTGTACGTATAGGGGTAGCGATGAACCGTGAGGGGTGGCACCGTATCGGACATCCGGGCTCTTTGCCCGTTTGCAGATGTATAGAATAGTCTGGTCATTGTACCCGATACCTCCGAACCTAGTTCCTATCCCTAGGTTGTTCATAAGGTGGCCCTTCAAACTTGAATTCGTATGCATCTACAAGGTAGCAACAGGGTATCTGTCCTTGCTAAAATTAGAGAGGGTCTTTCCTCTAACTCCTTACCTACATAGTCTAAGGTACCTAGAATAGAATCTACTATTTGCACATGAATTTAAAAGACAACTTTGCTTTCTGGCCCGGGGGATTACATGGCGACATTACGCGTCCCTTGTGCAGACTTAGATACGAAGATTTCTTTATCTATCTAGGTGTATTTGTTTCACAGCTCTACCTAGATACATTGTACTTTTCTAGCTTTTCTTAAGTTTCAAGTTGCATACTTGGCCAGGTGGCCTTTGTCAGACGGTGACCCTAGGTTGGACAGGAACGTAGGGGGGCAGATACTTACCCTTGAGTTGAATAGATGTATGTAAACTTAATATATGACCATCCTAAGCCTTGCATTATGCCTCTAAGCGGCTTACAAAAGCTTGTATATGCATATGTCACCGGCCAGACCATCGGTCTGGCCCACTCTACTCTCTTAACGTTGTCCCAATCTGGCTTATGCCCATTCTAATCTATTCAGCTTCTTGCTCCTATTTCATCATTCGACAACTGTCGACGAGCTACCTCTCCTTTTCTTTCTCTTTCTCGGGGAGAGAATTATGATCGATCGGGATCAATTACACCTTCAATTCGTATGACTCTCGTTACATTCTAGTTTTTTTGTTCCGCCCCGCGCCTTTGTTGGCACCGACCCTACTTACCCCATTTACTTTTCGCGTCGCGTGGGTTTTCTTAATTTCTTTAATTAGTGACCGACCGAATGGCGGAAAAGCACACCGCAGTCGCCTCAGGCGCTGCTATAGCCGGCGATGCCACCCGCCGACGAAATATCCCAGGGACTCCTGTGACTGTAACTTCCCAGCCTCAGCCTGACGAGAAGAAGATACACGGAGCCAAGAAGGTTAGAGAAGCACGAAGAGCGCCCCTTGACTAGCTGTCTGCTAACGTTGACCGTAGAGTCCCTCCGTGCTTGAAATCCTCGATGAATGGGAGTTCATTATTGCGCCTTTGATCTTCACATTTTTTGCCGTCTTCACACGCTTGTGGAAGATTGGCCTTAGTCCCATTGTGACTTGGGATGTAGGTTCTAGACTCTGTGCTCGTAAACAGGTTGCATCTGCTAACAAAACCCTATAGGAAGCCCAGTACGCCCTTCATCGACCCCCCCATTGCTTCTCCGTTCGTGACTAACGAGACGTTCTACGACAGCTTCGGCAAATTCGGCTCGCACTACATCAAGCGGGAACTCTTTTTCGATGTGTTCGTTGATACCCTTTCCGATTCGAATCCGCCAGCTAATACCAGGACAGCCATCCTCCATTGGGAAAAATCCTTGTTGGCCTCTCTGGCGTGCTCGCCGGATACAATGGCTCCTTCGAATTCAAGTCCGGTGAGACGTACCCGGAGGAGCTAAACTATACCTTCATGCGGGCCTTCAACGCCTTTTGGGGAATACTTTGTGTGCCTTTGGCCTACTACACAGCCAGGGAGCTGAACTTCAAGCGCCCCGCTGTCTGGTTCGTTACCCTCATGGTCCTCTGCGAGAACTCCTATACCACCATCAGCCGGTTCATTCTCCTCGATTCCATGCTTCTTTTCGGCACCGTTGCCACCGTTTTTTGCTGGTCCAAATTCCACCGCGAGCAGAAAGCGAGCTTCGAACCTGAATGGTTCTTCTGGCTGTTCATGACCGGCCTGAGCTTGGGCTTCGTCTGCAGTATCAAGCTGGTTGGGCTGTTCGTGACCGCAATGGTTGGCCTGTACACGATTGAGGATCTATGGAACAAATTCGGCAACCCCAAGATGTCGTATCCGGTGCTCGCTGCTCACCTAAGTGCCCGTGTCATCGGCCTTATTGTTATCCCGTTCTTGGTGTATCTGTTCTCCTTTGCTCTGCATTTTGCCATCTTGACCAGAAGTGGCCCTGGCGATGCGCAGATGAGCTCGCTCTTTCAAGCGAACCTTGAGGGTAGCGAGATTGGTCGCAATTCACCCCTTGAAGTTGCTTTGGGCTCCAAGGTAACTCTAAAGAATATGGGCTATGGCGGTGGTCTCCTCCACAGTCACGTTCAGAGTACGTGTTTGCAAACCACAAAGTTAGAAGCTCCTTACTGATGCACTTTTTAGCCTACCCCGAAGGCTCGTCGCAACAGCAGGTTACTTGCTATCACCACAAAGACGCGAACAACGAATGGTTCTTCTATCCTACCCGCGACGAGGTCGCGTGGACTCCCGAATCCGATCCCGAGCCTCGTCTCATTGGCAATGGCGATATGATCCGCTTGATCCATTCACAGACCGGACGCAATCTCCATACTCACGACATCGCCGCTCCCGTTAGCAAGGGCCAGAAGGAGGTGTCCTGCTACGGAAACCTGACCATCGGGGACGACAAGGATCACTGGCAGGTCGAAATCGTGAAGGATGTGTCTTCGCGTGATAAGAGCAAGCTTCGAACCCTCACCTCGGCTTTCCGGTTAAAGAATGCCGTCTTGGGATGCTATCTTCGAGCTGCCAATGTCAACCTCCCTCAGTGGGGTTTCAAGCAGATCGAGGTTACCTGTGATAAGAAGAACAACCCCAAGGACGCCTTCACTCACTGGAACGTCGAGGCCCACACAAATGAGAGACGTATGTTTGTCCCCGAATCATTCGTCTGCTATACATTTACTAATTGCCCTTTGCAGTCCCCCCTGGTGATCCGGGCAAGTACAAGTCGCCGTTCTTCCATGATTTTATCCACCTGAACGTGGCCATGATGACATCCAACAATGCACTTGTGCCTGATCCCGATAAGCAAGATGATCTAGCGTCACAATGGTGGCAGTGGCCCATTCTCAACGTCGGTCTCCGTATGTGTGGCTGGGATGACAAGATCGTGAAGTACTTCCTCCTGGGCAACCCGTTCGTCTACTGGGTATCCACCGCTTCACTCGGTCTCGTCGGTCTGGTTGCCGTGTGGTATATCCTCAGATGGCAACGAGGTTTCAGAGACCTATCTCAGGAAGAGATCGACCAGATCCATTATTCCGGGCTATATCCTGTCCTGGGGTGGTTTCTTCATTACCTTCCGTTTGTCGTCATGGCCCGCGTAACTTACGTGCACCACTATTACCCGGCGCTCTACTTTGCCATCCTCAGTCTGGGCTTCCTTGTCGACTTCATCCTGAGAAACCAGAAGAAGGTTGTACAATGGTCCATTTACAGCGTACTGTATGCCATTATCATTGGCCTCTACATATACTTCATCCCTATCTGCTGGGGCATGACCGGCAGCAACCAGCAGTACAAGTACATGAAGTGGTTCGACACCTGGAGGATTTCTGACTAATGTACTTCCATATTTATGCTGGATGTAGGCGTCTATGGCTGGAAAGATTTCCAGACCATGTCGTCGGTCTAATTTGCACAGAATGCGCTGTCTTCAGCTGTCACTTGTGCGTGTAACAAATATCAAGCATTTCAGACCTCGGTTGCGATGGTAGCCGAGGAGTCTGTTAGGAGAGAGCTGTCAGGCTAAACTCAAAAGAAAACTGATTTATGTCAATTCATCTTTGCTCATCATGTATCTTCGCCTTCGGATTCTGTTAGTAATCGTCTATTGGTGCCCATGTTATTAATAGTCCCCAAGGAAATGGGGCAAGAGTCGGGATAGTTGCTCTAATGGCTTCCTATATCGAATGGGAAGAAGAGGAAAAGCACGAGGAGTTAACGGCCAGGGAAATAAAGGTGAAAACGGGGAGGATAATTAGAATCGGATTATGAATGCATTGGTTCTTTCCCCCCTGAATACTGACATAAAGCACAGTAAAAGGTTAAACGCACTCCCATATCATCATCATATGGGTCAGAGAGAGCTACTTTCCTATACGGGCCTCTACTTCTCTATCACCCATTTATCTATTTGCGTTGCTACCGTTCTTCCATATACTCGCTGTCATGAGTTCAACTTACAGAAGACCGACTAGGTATCATCTAGTCTTAGCTGAGGAGTAGACTTATTAGATACCCGAGTTCTCACGACTAGGGAACTGTTGACTGTCTATCTAGAGTCTTGAAATTCAAATGCAGATGTTATTTCGAAAATTAAAACGCTGTTTATCATGACGAGACGGGTAATTATAAGTTTTTATTTTCTCTTGGCTCCTGTCTCTCTCCTCTCTCCACATGTTGATGATTCTTCCTTTTTAATCCATACCAAGATGCTAATATTACTTTATTTTTGGGTATCATCATGACTAAATGGTGTGTATGAGTGCGCCTTGTGCGAGTCCTGCTATATGTACAAGGCCGAGTGCTGGAAAACCCTTCCCGGCCGGCTTGATCGAATGATAATAATAATAACTTCGATGGTCAGTGGGGTTAAGGATGCCCCCAGATTAAATATCCTTCTGGACAGCCTGTCCTCCTCCCTACTTCTTCCCCGCCCCCTTTGCTAACACATTGCTAAATAGGCGTGTGTATCTTTTCGTCTCTAAACTGAGACTACCGCCAATTAATGGTCGGATAAACGCACTCAGCAGCAGCCCGTCATCGAGGAACTCTTCCCACCGGCAGAAGTAAGTTTTACACCCGGCGCGCCGGCAGTACCGGGGCCCGGGCCTTTGACGCCCGATCGGCGGTCGTTGAGGTCGTACTTTCCGGCGTTGATGTTCTCGAAAATGCGCTCGGCGACGCGCATGAAGGCTGCCTCGACATTTTCGCCGCTCTTGGCGCTCGTCTCGACGTACTGAAGCACCCCGTTTTTGCGCGCCCACTCCTGTGCCTCGGCAAACGTCACCTCGCGCTTGTCGCCGGCTCCGCCGTCCTCGGACTGTACGCAGTCCAGCTTGTTCCCCACTAGGATCACGACGATATCGGGCTCGGCGATCGCGCGTAGATCGTTTAGCCAGTCGGTCGCATGCACGAACGTAGCTCGCCGTGTGATATCGAATACTAGAAGCGCGCCCGACGCGCCGCGGAAGTAGCTCCGTGTCACGGATTTGCTGTGACCCCGCCTGAATTAGCTGGTGATCTTGAGGGGTGGATGCCCGTAAGAGGGTCTTTTGAGGTAAGGCAGTCGCTGGAACCGGCAAAATAGCCCTCGGGCTGGTGGTGCGATACAGCGAGTCGAGGGGGCAAAACCTACTATTGCTCTTGCCCAGCCGTGTCCCAGAGACTCAGCTTCATATGCTTCTGCTCTTCATCGGCCGGGGCATGCTTGCTGTTATTACCCGATGCGGGCTTCGGTATCGACGCTGGGTCTGTGGGAGTAGGTGAAGAAAATGAAGGCGATTTCGATGTGGTCCTAGAATGCGGCGGGCCTACGGGAACGATCCGCGAACCGAACTCGACACCGATGGTGACATCGTGATGAGGGCTGAACCTGCCTTCACATAACCGGATCGTCAAGGACGACTTGCCGCAGCCCGAGTCTCCGATGCATACTAGCTTGGCTATATAGTTCCACGGTGGGAAAGACATGGCGGGTAGGTTCTGGGTGACGGATCCGGCTCGCCTCAGCTCGACTTCGCTCTGTATTGGAGGGTTTAGGAGTGGCGGTCCAGCTGATTTGATCCAGGCACACTGAAACAACTGTATGCCTGACAGGCCTTGAAAAGTCGAAACGTTCAGCCCGCCGTAACTTGTATTAAAGAGAACGGACTACAGGAATCACAGTTCTTACTAGCTTCAGGTGGTTGTAATCAGGTGTGGAGGTCGTCTAACAGGTAGACCAAGAGGCAGCAGTAGGTATTTCCCCTCGAAGCGTCCTTCAAAAGCCGGTCGATGATATGAAACGTTCCGGGCCCCGTATGCCGTCCGTAACTACTCGTAAGGTAGTTAGGTATTGCAAACGAGAGACTGGTTAAAAATATCTACAACCACAAGAGTAAAGAGCAAGCTCTTAACCTAATCAAATGAACCAAAAGTTCCGCTTGCTTGATAGGTGATGCGATAGCGGACTGGGGAAGCGAGGACTCGTAATAGCGTGTGGTTTTGGTGACAGCTAGGACTCAGAGGTTCCTCACTTGATCATATTCATGATGATACCTAAGGTTACTGTATATACTGTCTCCAGGTGATAGGTATTACCCGTTACAACCATATCAATTCCCAATCTGAGCTTACCTCTAGCGGACGCGCTATACTATGTAGGGTATTACCAGTGATGACAGTTACCTCTAATTTATCTAAAAGTTCGAGTTCACTGAAGCAAGCAGCTGTATAATGCAATATATTGGGTAGGTATAATTAACCCATGTTAAATCGATTACATACTGTGCAAAAGAAATGATATCAGCAGATGATCTCATGGGCTCGTGACCTCCTAGCATAGCGGAAGTGTATTCTCGTACACCATATGGTGCGGATTTATCTAGGTATAAGGTCTTGACTTGGCTTTCATATTTGAAGCCAGTAACATTTTATATAGATCCTAGATTCTACACGGGGTGGTAAGTAACGTTGGTAGACAGTTTGTACTTATCCATAGGGTGATAGGCTAGTATGCGGTAGGAACAATAGATGAAGTACCAAAGATGATATCATAAAACTCAACCAACGCTGGGTGCCTAGACTGTGTATGTGCCTTTGGCACATGAGGCTTCCGGGTATATTTTAGGCCACTCGGAGATTATCTAAACAAGATTATCTTACTCTATATTTGCGGTCTCAATACAACAGCCTTGATGCATACTCGTATGTACGTGTAAAAGGCCCAGAAAGAGAAAAAGGAAGAGGACTTGGGAATGTGACAGGACGGGATGATGCAGGGCCCTGGTGTTATCAACAGGTGCAGGGCCGGACGCAGGTGCAGGCGGTACTGGGTACGTGCCCCAGGTACTGACCTCTGTTGTCAGTGGGCCAAATTAGCGGTCAGGGGACTAAATTGACGGCGTGCTAGGAAGGGATAACAGTACGAGGTAAAGCTGCGGGGGGCTGGAGAAGTAAAAAGCAAGGGTACCTGAACTCCCGGCCTACCGCCTGCTAAAAGCTTTGGCCTCTTTTGTCCTACGTAGGATTACTACCTATTACCTCTCCTACCCTGATCAAGCACTCACCTGTTCCTACTTTTCAAGTCATTGTTTGCATGTGAGCAGCTCATTTCCACTTCCTACACCTCCGTACATATCATACCAATATCTGTCCATGTCTGTAAACCTTGATAACTTTGTCGAGCATTGTTTGTGTTTGTTCGTGCCCTTGTTTATTTGCTTGCCCGTATCCGTCCGTAATAAGTAGGTGTATAACCTTTTGTATGCCAGTGCCGGCTTGAGTCATTCCAGCAACATTCAGTTATCATAAAAATCCGTCGAGACAACTTGGTGCCTCTGGATCCATTCCAGCTATCAGGCAGCTTTGGGCTCCAGATATCCGTTGGGAGCAGAAACGAGGGGAAATTCTTCAACCAGCCTGCTTTATCGCTCACATACGCCACTCTGGCCAACACATTTTTCGTCGGTTTCTACTAAATCTCATATAGCAAAGAAAGCGTCCCCGAATATTCCTGCAAGCGTTGTGTACTGCTGTATCTGTGTTGTAACCGACCCAGTTACATGGCCTTGTTTGCCTGCTGGGCATCACCCACGCATCACTCACAGTCCGGCGCCAACTTAAACTAATCAAACGGTCTGGTCGGACGGCGACTCACTTTTGAAGCCTTAACTTCTTACCCTACTCAACTTTCCACTACCTGCTGGAGTCTCCCTCCTCCAGCGCAACAGCGATAGGGATAAAACATGTTTTCAGAATGTAAGTTGCCACAGGAAATATTACTTGGATGGGCCATTTTATTGGTCTATATCTTTTCGGCACTCTAATGTCCGGGTTGCATAGACGCCTCCCGCTTCCTCTCTCAGTCGCAGTCCCGCCTGTCCAGCTTCGGAGGTCAAAACGACAGCAACGATCCGCCTAGCCGACAACCCTCCGATTTACCCACGCGATTTTCCAGGCAACCCCCTCGCTCTTCTTACCAGGCGCGTCTCGGAAACCCTTATCAACCGTCCCAGTCCAGATTTGGCGGCTTCGGTTCTCGGTATCATACTGGCCCCGATGCCCCTCTGTTCCACAGTGCTTTGAACGAGTATCGAGAAGAAGACGATGAAGATGATGTCAGGGAAGCCGCTGATTTCCGAGCCCTACAACACTCACGCCGTGTTTTTGTGTCCAGCCGCATGGACGATAGCTCTGCTTCGGAGAATGACGCAAGTCGGGCCTCATTGGATCAAAGTGGGGAACAGGATAGTCGCTTCTACGAGGACAGGGATCATCTTTTGCGTCTAGGCATTAAAAGCAGCTGGAACGGCGATTCGAGCTTCAAAGCACGGCAACCCCAACGGAATGCGAAAGAGGAGCAGGCTGTGGCCGGCTCACAAAGGAACGTGCGCCAGAACTCGGATAGCGACGATGGTGGGAAGATGGTGGACGTTGGACTAGATTCGACTGTCTTGGATAACTCGGTGCCAGAGGAATTTCTGCAGGACTTGTCACCCCCTGATTCGTCGCCTCCAGCATTCCAGCAGTTCAAATCTATTGGGGGCAGTCTTAAAAATGTGGCTGGCAGGATGCACTCAAACCTTGAGCGGGATGATCGCCTCATGCGCCAAGCCATCGCTGAGGAGGACGAGGAGGACGCTGAGGAGATTGAAGGCCACCAGCCGAATGACGTTCCGGCCCCTCCAGAGCCACGAATGTATGGCGAAATATTCGTGCACGACCAGTTCTTTGCCTGGCTGTATCTGATCGCATTCGCTTCTCTCATTGCCACCTTCATATTAGTATGGCTGCACACCTCGGCCCCAGCCAGGAAGATCGGCGATACGATATACACGACCCTTCGGTCGTCTTTCTATCTGTTGGCAGTTGATACTCTCGTGGCCGTGGCTGTAGCGCTAGTCTGGATGGCAGCACTTAAATCTTTCATCCAGCCGCTCGTCTTCCTGATCCTACTCGGCGTTCCGATAGTTCTATTCTCATTTTCGTTGTACCCCTTGATATCGAGTTTCCAGGGCCCGGATCACGGATCACGTATACAGGATGTCGTTATGAGATATGCCTCTATCGTGCCTGGGATATGTTCATTCGTATGGGTTTGGCTGCTCTACAAGGGGCGGCGTGAAGTCCACAGGGCTGTCGAGTTATTGGACTTCTCCAGTCGCATTCTTGCTGCGAACCCGGCCTTGGTATTACTAGGCTTCGGGTCTCTGGCTTTCGTTGTAGGTTGGACTTGGGCGTGGTTATGGATGTTTACCCGTATCTTCCTAGGGGGTTACTTCTCCAATAAGCTGTCGGCTTTTGTTATCGGTACTGCGACATGGTGGCTTGCCGTCTTTTTCTTCTTAATGTACGTCTGGACACTCTCCGTCATGAGTGGAGTTATCCGGGCTACGACGGGCGGCACCGTCTCCAATTGGTATTTCCACCGAAATCTGCAGACGCTCGCATCGTCGAACGATATCGTCAAGAGCGCCTTGGGGCATTCGACAACTACCGTATTCGGTACAATTTGCGCTTCAACGTTGCTGTCCCTCGCGGTACGGCTACCGATCCTCATTCTCCCGCGCCGCATCTCTAGTATATTTGAATTCATAGGCTGGAGGTTAGCGCCCCGCCCAGTCTCGGTCTTGACAAATCCGCTAGCGGTAACATATGCCTCGATTCATTCCTTGCCGTTGATGGAGTCGGCCTCACAGCTCGGCAGGATTCAGTTTCTAGCAGACGGACCTACTACTACACTGACACCAAGTGCTTTTTCGGACCGGAACCGCTCTGCTTCTTTGATATCGTATAGGATGGCCAAACTGTTGCTACATGCCACGCGTTTTGTCATGTCGACCGCTCTGGGATTTGCGGCTTGGGTTATGACAGCCCGTCAACTACAAGTACAACTTCCCGACGGCATCGGCATAAGGGGTAGCGCATATGCATATGTCGTAGGTCTCGTTGCCAGTATGATCGGGTGGGGTGTGTTGGGCGCTATGGAGGGCGTCTTGTCTGGCATCCTGGACGGGGTTCTCATCTGCTATGCCAGTGAGCGACGATTTGATCGTGCTACATATTGCATCGAGGCCGCGCGACTATTCGAGGATAGACGGTACGAGAGAGATATGGTCTGAGTGCACCGGCTTCTATGTTTGACTGCTTGCACAAGGTCTTTCTAAAGAGTTAGAATTGGGACAAACGGCGTTTGGCGCTTCTTTTTATTCTTCCCGGACCGACACCGGACAGACCGTTGCTCCCTGGGGTTTTGGTATCGGGGCGATTCGGCATAACACAGCTTAGGTACCTAGGTAGTTTGGTTGCAAGCACTTGTTCGCAACACGGGTCCGCGAATGTCCCTACCTACCTATCTAGGTTAGGGAAATAAAACATACTTTCATCTACCGCACTCGCTCTCGGGCGAGCTTGCCTCCTTGCCTATCCACGGCCGTACGTACGAATACGGCCGGCGAGTGAAAGTGCAAGATTCCGGTGAATGGGTACCCGGTAACCGGAAGATCTACATCCAACTTCGCTTTCGATGATGTACCGTCAAGCAGCCGCCCTACTCTCAGCTAAGAAAGGGGGTATCCGCTAATAGCCACTCTGTTTGACCCCTCGGCGCGTTGCATATAGAAGTTTACAGCACGACAATGGCTTCACCTTGTCCTTTCTAGCACTTTATGTGGCTACTAGCATTAGTAGGACTTGCAGTCACTTGGCCCTATAGGGTTTCTCTAAACTCGTTGGACTGGGAAAAGTGGCCCGTGTCATGAAGACAACAAAATTAATATCGTAGTCCGGAAGAGTAGATGGACCTGAGAGCACGAGCATGGGATTAATCTGTGCATGAAATTCCAAATTGGAACTACTAGGTCGGTAAGGAAAATATGTTCTTTTCACTGGAGTTGGCGCCAGGGAAATGTTGCTGGAAGACACGCACATAGTACCAGATCTAGACGTAGACTACCTACCATTTTACTGTATACCTGTGGCAGATCAAATATTAGGTAACCATATAAATTTGTCAACGGACTTACGCGGCATCGTGGCTTGGGGCTTGTCTTTTTTGGTCATACAGAGTCATGTGGCGCAAGCCGGGCGATAATCCAGGCGGCCTCCAGGGTATTATTGTTCCCTATCCATCAGAGGCAACATTTTTCGATCCAGTCAAGACAATTGGTGGAACCAGTCGGTGATGGTGATGGCTTGTGGCCAAGGTCATTAGTAGACTACATGTATAAAGTATAGCAAGAGGAGGCAAAAAATATGCTTTTGATTATGTGGTGTACGGGCACAAATGCACCGGATTTACGTACTTGCTCATATGGCAGCTGGTGGGATCCGGACTCCAGCTCCAGTCCGCATGGGACGGAGTTGACGAACGGGGCTGTGCTGTTACTAGACTACCTGTAACGGGGATTCGCCTCCTGTTCTTCATACTTACGAGTACTTAGTCATACCTTCCAAGAGTCGGGTACACGGCAACTTGCACGCAGTAGGTACAGCCCGAGGCTTGTTAGTCACCTGCGATTAACCTTTATACCTATTACCCAGAGCATTGATGCTGCTTCCAAATTCCAGTATTGCGAGGTACCGTACCATGTAGCTCCTGCATGTAAAATAAGAATATTCTAGTCCGGGGACCCAGGAAATATTTCAACCTCCCAGCGATTCCTCTTTTAAAAGCAGTTTCCTCATTCCTTTCAGCTGTACAATAACATCTTACACCTTTGATACCCTTAATACCCTTCGATTGCCCCCCACGGTAACGAAACAGAGACCGTGTTTGATACCCCAGCTCTATTGGCTTGGTGCATAATTTATTTATAGCGCTAAACAGCACTTTGGGGCGACCCCTCCCTCTCCATTCTGACGAGCAGATACCACGGGGACCCCACTATCCACGGCTTGGCTGCAGTTATATTACCATACCTGAGGTACAGACCAACCAAGTACTTTCCATACATCTCTAACTACGACCATAAGTGGCCTCACCGTCTGCGTCTTCGGTCGATCAATCCAAGTCTTTTCGTCTTCCTCTATACAAATATCAACACCTAAAGACGCAATCACAGCTGTCCATAAACACCTTCCAACGCGCTTCCCTTACCTTACGTCATATCGACATACACACTACGCATGGCAGATTTCGAGGCTCCCTCTGGCCCTCCGCCTCCCAAGGTTCCCGAGGGCTGGGTCGCGCGATGGAACGCTCAATACAATGAATGGTAAGCCAGCAATAATCAACTAAAGTTATAAGCGCTCTGCTAACGTTTCGCTTCGCTTGTAACAGGTTCTACGTCAACACATATACCAAGAAATCACAATGGGATAAGCCAACCGCGCCAGCTGTAGATCCGAACAACGATGCGCCTCCCGGGCCGCCGCCAGGATACTCGCCTGGTCCGGGAGCGACGTCCAGTGATCTCAAGACAAATCCATTCGCACAGGACCGGCCCTCGTCCACCAACCCGAACGAAGATGCCGATGCTCGTCTAGCGCGCGAGCTCCAGGAGCAAGAGAATTCCCGTGCCCGCGCCAACAACGGCCACAACGGACCCGGCGGTGCATCATCCTCGTATATGAATGCTCCAGGCGGCGGAAGCGGCACATCTTCGCCTTTTCCGGATCAATTACCTCCGCGCTCATCTGGTGGGGGCAGCAGCGACAAGGCGCGAGGCCTGCTAGGCAAGTTCTTCGGCGGTAAGAACAAACAACAAGACTCGTATGGTGGTCACGGTGGCCACGCTGCTGGTGGCTTTCCCGGACATACCCCCCAGCAGGGATATGGCGGGTATAGCGGCCCACAGCCCCAACATGGTCACTACGGGGGTGGGCAATCCGCCGGTGGTTACGGCCCCGGCTATGGCCAGCCCTCCCATTTCGGAGGTGGATACGGCCAACCCGCTCCATATGGAGGCGGATACGGACAAGCACCCTATGGCGGTGGCTATGGCGGATACGGGCAGCCCCCTAGGAAGAGTGGCGGCGGTATGGGCATGGCAGGCGGTGCGGCTTTAGGTCTTGGTGCCGGCGTGCTAGGTGGTGTGCTGGTTGCCGATGCTATAAATGATAACGAGCAGGAGGCGTATGCCGATGGCTATAACGATGGAGCAGATGGTGGTGACTTTGACGGCGGTGGTGATTTCTAAGGAACCAACCACCACCACCACCACCACAAGCGCCGGCGGGAACTGTGGGCTGCGAAAAGCCTCCCACCTTACTATTGCGGAATTCCAAGGAAGAGGGCCTACAAGCCGCGGACGGACAGGAAAATTGCATGGAAAACAGAAAACAGAAGAGGCGCTCGTTTCGTATCTGGAGATAACAGGAGGAGACATAAGACTCTGGTCTTCCACGTTTCATGCTATTCTTAACCTACCACCTAAGAGCCATTGATGATTATAATGAGAAACATGTCTTTCCGCGCTCTCTATGGAAAACGATACGTTTATATGCATTAAGATATTTGGTTTTCTTCTTCCGTATTTATGTTTTGCGCACCTGGACGTTCGTTACATTACATCGATATATATATGTACTCGTCTATCATCAATTCCACGTCTATCGATATATGGATTTGCACAACAAAGTTCTGCTGATGAGAGCATTAATGATTTTGGAAATCGAATCTATTAACCAATGCCACTTTGGGATACGTGTATTGAATCCATGTCCCCGAGGATGGGTTTGTGATAATCTACATATTTCCAAGAAGCTAGGGTAGGCAGACCCTTTCGTATAATAACATTTATATATACATAGTTTTCCACTCATCATCTCTTCCCGCCTTTCTTCCCACCGTTACCAGCATTGCTTGGTTCCGATGATGATGATGATGCTGCTGCTTCTCCCCCTTGATTATTCTGGCCGGCTAGGAACCCGGCCACGTCGAAATTTCCCATGGGGTTTGCTCCCGGCTGGGGTCCCGCCATTATACTGTTCATCGGGCTCTTTCTGGACTGTTCCTCGAACTCGGCGCGCATTTCGGGGTCCACTAATGATAAGTTCGCGAATGTTAGCAAAAAGAACCAGGACAAGCGGCATTAATATTTGGATGGGGTGGGGGGAAAAGGGACATACTATTCTCCATCAACTTAGGCATCCCGACAAACAAGCCCAAACTGACAAGACCCATAAGAATCATGGGATTCTTCAAAATACTCAAGATGGAGACTTTATCATATCTTTTGGTTAGCAATCTCAGCTCCCGAACGTAAGATAGAATGAAAAGAAAAAGAAAAACTTACAACCGCTCCTCTCCGTATAATAAACCTTTTCCCCAAGGACTCTAACAGGGAACGCGCCGCCATTATCAACAGCACTGATCTGTTCCCCTCTATTATCCCAATCATTTCCCCTAAACGTCTCCCACGCCCTCACCAATTCTTCCTGCCCATCTCCTTCGACATCGACATCGACCCGGAGAGGCGCGAACCCATACGTAGAGCAGTAGATATCGGCTAGATACGACCCGACGCTCACGTTCCGGAACACAAAGGTGTTGTCCGTCGAGAGAGGGGCCGAGTACGATGCTCCCAGGGCCGTGAGCGTCGCGTGTGTCGAGGGCGACAGGGCGGCTGGGTTTGGGATCTGTGGCGATGGAGGGATGAGGAAGCTCACGGTTGCGGCTGATGTTGAAGAGATGAGGGATAGGCCTAGGCCGAGGGCCAGTGATACGGGCGGCAACATTGTTTTTATTACGTGGGAAATAATTGTCCTTTTTGTTGTTGTGGTATTTGAACAAGGGGTTTAGCAAAAAGGGAGGGATGGGGGGCCGGGCTGAGTGTGACGCACTCTGTATAGCAATTTCGTTGCAATAATGTATGTCGATTTCTAGGTTCGGTGGTGTTGATATGAAGTCACACCTAACCTAGGAGTTTGAAAAGCGGGTCCCAATGGAGTTATACCAACCAATAGAATCAGAACATCAAACATGAGGTTCAACATCAGAATATGTACGAGTAGTTTTTTTATCCATCGCATTACACATCGTTTCTAAGAAGTAATGTCTGTTACACGGTATATGTTGGTGATATACGTAGACTGTGGGACTCCACACTAACAACACTGAGAAGCATACAAGTAGAGCTTACTCGGTACCCTCTGCCCTACTCTGATATAACACTCATTTGCAGTTAAAGAGTCTATATTATCCTATGAACTCAGAAAGGGTATATTCAACAACTAGACTAACCTACCCGTCGAAATAGCAAACAACAGCACGCTTCTCATCACTCTCTCGAGGTAAATTAAACAACGGTAGGGGCTTCGCTTCCCTTACTATCAGCAGCAGCGGGTTTGTCTCCTGCAGAAGGGTTGGCAGCAGCAGCTTTCTTGAAGGACTGCTCAAAATCGGCAATGATATCGTCGATGTGTTCGGTGCCGACAGAGATACGGATCAAGTCTTCTGACACACCCGAGCTTTGTCGCTCCTCCTCACTCAGTTGTTCGTGGGTTGTGGTCCAAGGGTGAATAGCTAGCGTCTTGGAGTCGCCGACATTGGCCAGGTTCGAGATGAGCTTGAAGCCATCAACGATTTGGCTTCCGGCCGCGCCACCGCCCTTGACGCCGAAGCTCAGGACGCCGCCAAATCCGCGCTTCAAGTACTTCTTGGCCAGCTCGTGACTCTGGTGGTCCTCTAGGCCAGGGTATGACACCCAGTTGACGTAGGGGGAAGACTTGAGGTACTTGGCGAGCGCCAGCGCGTTCTGTGCATGTCGCTCTCCTCGCAAGCTTAGTGTTTCGATACCGATGAGAAGTTGCTGGGCTGCAAAGGGGTTCAGGCAAGCGCCTAGATCACGCAGTATCTCCACGCGTGCCCGGATGGCGAATGTGATGGGGCCAAACGTCTCCCAGAACTTCAGCCCGTGGTAACCCTCGGAAGGCTCGACCATCTGGGGGAACCGCGCCGCATTCGCACCCCAGTCGAACTTGCCGCTGTCTACGATGACACCTCCGATCGTTGTGCCGTGTCCGCCGATCCACTTTGTTGCCGAGTGCACCACAATGTCGGCGCCGTGCTCGATGGGACGTACGTAGTAGCCACCTGCACCGAACGTGTTGTCGACCTATACGTCACAATGGCCCGAATCAGCATCGTTCCGTTCCAAAGCGCCGTGGGCGCATGGGACAACTTACAACAAGGGGTACACCCTTCTCATGCGCAGCCTTGGCGATGGCCTCAAAGTCAGGCACGTTGTATCGGGGGTTACCAATGCTCTCGATATAGACAGCCTTGGTGCGGTCGTCAATAGCGGCGGCGAAATCCTCGGGCTTGTCACCCTCGATGAACTTGGTCTTGATGCCGAAGCGCGGTAGGAGAACCTTGAGCTGGTTATAGGTGCCGCCGTATAGGTTAGACGTGGAAACAATGTTGTCGCCCGTGTGCGCCAGCGCGGCGATAGTCATAAACTGAGCCGCTTGGCCTGAGGAGGTTGCAACGGCTGCCACGCCACCTTCGAGTGCTGCAATGCGCTTCTCAAAAACGTCTACCGTGGGCTATTTGACGTTATTAGCACCGCTTCGTTTCAGTCCCATGCATGCAAGCAAGCCTTCTACTCACGTTCATGATACGACTGTAGATGTTGCCAAACTCTTTGAGGCCAAACAGCCTCGCGCCGTGGGCCGAGTCATCGAAGGCGAAGCTCTGAATTGCTTGTTAGTTCTACTATGCACAAATGTAAAGCTGCGGACACTAGCCAAGCAAGCTCAAGGAAGCACTAACCGTCGTCGCGTAAATGGGTACGGCTCTAGCATGTGTAGTGGGATCTACCTCCTGGCTTGAAGATTGTCAGCCCTTGAACATGTCTAATGATGCGGTTTCCGTTCCCGTTCCTCGCTCTTGCAAGGAACTGTACTCGTATCACTTACCCCGCGTGGAGCTGGAGGGTCTCGAAGTGCTTGCTTAGTTCTTCGGCCATTGTGCAGGAATAAGAAGTCGGACAGTCTATAAAGGAGTCTACGGCCACTCTCTATGAAAAAGAATTGAAGTGAATTCGAGGTAGAACAGCTTTGTGAGGGGTTGAGGTTCAGGCACAAGGAAGACCGCGAGTCGTACAATCCGGGGGCGTCTACAACTCTATATTCGAACCCACTTTCCCTCGAGAGCGCCTTCCTAGGCGCAACTTTTTACTTTGTACCTTGAACCTGGCCCAATACCAAGCCACATTCTCTCCAAGACGTGCCCGATACGTCTACGGCTATACGATTCTCGTCTAGTAAGTGCTGAGCACATTATTTCGCGTCATCGCGGGGGTGAATTCAGACCAACAAAGTCCCTTATTCGCCTATAGAGTATATTGCTCCAAACACGCGCCGTCCAGGTGAGGCGGGGTCGAAGCACGCCATCGGCGCCAACCTTCTTACCTTGGTGATGCACGGTAGTATGCGGCACACTTCATGTCGATTCTAGGTAAATCTGATGCACGGCAGAGAGACTAAAGAACTCTACCCGGTAGTCGCAGGCCACTGTATCCCGCGGGGGAGGTGCAGAAGGACAAGGGTTGCATCGAGTAATACACATACGTATTTCCAAATCATGTAAACTTATGTAAGTACACGTACTAAAAGCATGACGCGCGGGACGAGCTGTGCCTGGCGGTGGGGTTGAGGCTCCCCATATCATTCCCACTTTGGCCATCCGCCTGACTAATCTAATATTTTGAGTCAAACCACGCTTTCTCTACCTCGTCAAATCTAAATAGGATGAAACGTAATAACTCGTGCAACCAATCTCATACTCGTGAGAAGCCAACCGCCCCCGACGCCTGCCAAATAGACTTTATATAATGTAGGTAATTCAAGTGATGCCGTAGCCGGTCTCCCGGGACCATAGTCTTGACTTCTGGTGGGGGTTAGTCAAGTTAGACTAGTATAGTTTTGGACTTCGATAGAAAGTAGATCCCCTCCCAAGAAACACGCCAGGACATGCATGTGGACATTTTTCCTTTTTATTTTTTAGCCGCGGGGTTCATTCCTTCACACTATTGTGAAGGCATCATCCGACGTCGGCATGGCGATATAGCCGTGCCGGATCGAATCTCGGGGGGCGCCTACCGGTCTTTCTAGCTTTGATTATCGGATTATAGTCATTACGTTCTATTCTAAGACTGAGGCCTAATCTCGCAAAGTGGTATTTTTCAGTAGAACACGACAGCATTTCTTGTCTTCAGTTATTTAAGGTTGTGTAATTGTCGTCAAACCCAACTTCAAGGACTACTGGTAGGTAGGTAGGTAGGTATAATGTTGATATCTAATTACTTACAGACCCGTTCACTGATCGATACTCGACTACCTAGACACAGAGCCATATTATTTGTCGTTCTAAAGGCAACACAGAAAGTATCAAAAAGGCCGAGATTCGACGACACTTGTGGTGTTTCTTATAATGCCTAACCTACCCTAGACATGTTCAAAAACGATATCTACACGTAGGTAGACAAACGGATCCACGCCGTTGCTCCCGTAGCTTATCCGGGATGAGTCCTGGTTAGTGTAAATGCCGGCCTAACCACCGTCTTCCTCCTGTTTGTGCATGTATGCATCGCCTATATGTCCCCGTCCGGGACGGCAACGTACAGTCAGGTGCGTCCGCATCCACATCACCGAAATAGAGGGATATCAGTGTGTCTTGAGGTGGGGGGGAGGGGGTTTACCGGTGTGGTCAGTAACGCTGCTGGGACCATCCTCGTCGGTGCGTATAAAGGACCTTTGTTTACGGTGCGATGAAATCCTATCCAATTTTTCATCTTGGATAGTCCTTTACCCCTCGCGCTATGTTCCGCTTTGGTCCGCCACATGTTGAATGCCGATAGTCCAGCAACGATAACGTCCAAGAAGAATGGAGCAGCACATAGCGAATACAATCATACTTAGCTTTAACAACCGAACTTCTGACTAAAATGTGAGAAGCCTAGTCATTACTATAGAGGGAATGAGCGTCTCGGCGTACAGTGGTCGTCAGGAAGGTTGGAATATATCATCTATTTTTTCCGGTCCGTAGGAATACCTAGGATATAGGTACGGGCAAGGGAAAGGACAAACGGCATGAAAAAGGGATGTCAAATACGGATCCGAGAGCAAAACCGGCGATGCTTCTTCCCTTTGAGATCTCTCCAGACCACTAGTAGACTCATTGCGTCCAATGGTCAGCTGCGCCGTTCTCTTATAGCCATTGGAATTTAGTTTGTAGTATGTTGACTCGAGTCCCTCTGAAACTGACACAGGCTTCTCGTGATTTTTCCATATGTAGGTAACCTAGTTACGACGAGATACTATGTAACTATTTCCCCCTGGAAGTATATCACGAGGTGGTTGGAACTTGGCCACGCCAATTGGGCACAATCAGGGTTTTGGCCAAGTGTAGGACCTAACTTACTCCAAAAATACATGTATCTAGGCTTGACATACGTGTAAGCGACCTAGATGGAGAGCCTAGGCAATAGGTAGGCGGCATGGTTTCTCCTGTTAAAACCATAATGCTACCATGTTACCCAAGACACGACCATTCGAAACCATTTTCTTGGAGGTATTGGCTGTGGCTGTGAGTAGTATTTACGATGCGACAATTCAAGTTGCTGAAAACTTGAGTTCCCGTTTAGGTGCTGTTGCCCGGTCGGATGGCCAATCTTTAAACACGCTATAACCGGTTTATCGGGTGGTCATGACAAGCCGATTGGGCCAACAGGAAGCATGTGAAGTGCCCAGAGAGCCGACTCTAGATCGGTCACGAGTAGTAATTGGCAGGTAATGATGCAAGTAACATATCAGTAGCCTACCTACCTGTACAATAGGAATGCATCGACCGTTAATGGTACTCGTATATTTTCCGATTTTTAATGAGCCATCAAGGCCTTTTTCCTTAATTGTGTTATTAGGCATGTGTCTCTGGCTCACAGTGTGCTAACCTAGTCAGACTCATATGCATGTTTGCCCGTCTTCTGCCTGTCTTGCTCATTTGAGCTCTCAAAGTAACCTCTCGTTTATTATGCATTATCATCATTATTGGGCAAGAGAGGGTGCCGGTTTATATCATTGCCAGCTAGGTACTAGCATCGCCGACCCCAGTTTCCACCAGCAGGACCAATCAGATCGTCCTCAATTTCCGTTGCTACGAGTAGTTTACGCCGAGGGCAATTGCCAATATGTCACGACGTTTCCACAGCCCCCGTGGGGCGGGCCGTCGATCTAAGTCGGACTGGGATAGGAACCTCGGCTTCAGCAGTCGTACCGGTCGCAGTGGTGCTTCGACAACCACGCTAAAATCGAAACGCTCGGGCGTCACACGCTGCTTCCTTCCTTGCTGCTCCGTCTTACGTAGGATCTACCATACCTTCGTGAACTACTTCTGGCCTAGACAATATCCAGGGGTGTTGACATGTGTTAATGGGGGCTATCAACGTATTAGCGCCGCTTACTCTCATTTCAAGTTTCGAATCCCTTTTGTTCCCTTGAAGTCATACTTGCGCGCTCACGATCTTGGGTAGCTGCTAACGTATTACCGCCATATCATATCTACCCGCTTAACGACCCTTTGTCCTCTGCGAGAGATCGAGAGCATTTGCTTACGTGCTCTTACCAATTTCCAGCAAAGCGCTTGATTCGATAGGCGCAGCGCAGAGTTTGTCCCCGCGAGGTCAGACACCTATATCACCACTCTAGGTTGGACGGGTCGCGTGGATCTTGAGAGCCAGCCACCCCAACCGCAAACATGACATACGCGCAGGTTACATCATATATCAAAGAGGTCGCGACGCCGCCGCCGCCTGGTGCGCCCTACGCCATCCCCCTCCCTGGCACCGAACGCGAGGGTCGCTCGGCTATTTACCGGCATTGGCGGTTTGCCGATAAGCCTTTGCTTTCCACCCTTAATCCGAACGCGCGCACTTTTTTCGACCTCTTTGAAGAGAGCGTTAGAGAATTCCCGAATAGTAGATGCCTGGGCACGCGTCATTGGAACGCGGAGAAGAAAGCATGGGACAATAAGTATGTCTGGAAAACCTACGCTGAAGTAAACACCCGCAGCAAGAACTTTGGTTCCGGAGTCTTGGAACTCCATCGACGTATCGGTATTTCCCCTAGCAACTATGGTGTCGGCCTATGGAGCCCAAACCGCGCGGAATGGCAGATCGCAGGTAAGTGATACTCGTCATGTCTTTGATCCCAAGACGCCTAAAGGATCTGTCAGCAATGCTAACCCATTGCAACTAGATCTCGGAATCGTTTCCCAGTCGCTTTTCTCCGTATCGCTCTACGAGACCCTTGGCCCGGACGCCTCTGAATTCATCATCAAGCACGCCGAGCTTGCCTGCGTCGTCACCTCGCTTCCGCATGTCCCGCTTCTTCTAGCTCTTGCGCCGCGGTTACCCGGCTTGAAGTTGATCGTTTGCATGGACCCGTTGGACGCTGGTGAACAGGCTGGACATTCCAAGAAGGCCATTTTGGAGGCCATCGCCAAGCAGAATGGAGTTCAGATATGGTCAATGGCGGAAGTAGAGGAACTGGGCGCCAAAATCGCACACCCTCCACGACCTCCTCGCCCCGAGGATATCATCACCATCAATTACACCTCGGGTACGACCGGCGACCCCAAGGGCGTGGTACTCACGCACGCCAACTGCGTAGCTGGAATCGCCAGCGGCCTCGCCACTGGACAGTACACAAACAATGACATTAATATCTCCTACCTGCCCGTGGCCCATATCTTTGGTCGGCTTATCGACCAGACCGCGCTCGCTCATGGCGCCTCGATCGGTTACTTCCACGGCGATATGCTGGAAATTGTCGACGATCTCAAGCTCCTGAGGCCCACCGGTTTCCCCTCGGTCCCTCGTCTATTCAACCGATTTAACATGGGTATCCGTGCGCAAACGGTAGAGGCCGACGGCATCAGGGGCGCACTGTCTCGCCGGGTTATCGAGACCAAGATGGCCAACATGAAGCTTCCGCCGGGCCAAGCTCATAACAAGCACCTGATCTACGACCGCATCTGGACCCCCAAGGTTAGGGCTGCTGTGGGTATGGATAGGTGTCGCTCTATGGTCAGCGGTAGCGCGCAGCTGGACCCCGAAGTACAAAAGTTCCTCCGAGCTGCCTTTGGAAACAACTTCGCTTCGGGCTATGGTCTGACGGAGTCGTATGCCTCTACGTCTTGTCAATCCGAGGGAGACTTCTCGATAGGCAACAATGGCGGCCCGCTCCCAAGCACGGAGATCTGTCTAGAGTCTCAGCCAGACCTAGAGTATTTCGTGACAGATCAGCCTCGGCCGCGCGGAGAGCTTCTTCTGAGGGGTAACTCCATCTTCCGGGGATACTACAAGAACGAAGCTGAGACGGCCAAGGCACTTGACCCGGATGGATGGTTCCACACTGGTGACATTGCCGAGATCGACGAATTGGGACGCATCAAGATCATCGACCGCAAGAAGAACGTCCTCAAACTGTCACAGGGAGAGTACATATCACCCGAGCGCATCGAGAATGTGTACATGGGCAGCTCCAATCTGCTCGCCATGGCTTACGTTCATGGCGAAGGTACCCAGTCCGCTCTGGTTGGTATTTTCGGCGTAGACCCGGAGGGCTTTGCTCCTTTCGCAAGCAAGATTCTCAAGAAGACAATCGCCCCTGGAGATATCGACGCCGTAAAGGTTGCTGCCAAGGACCCTCGTGTAGTCAAGGCTGTCTTGAAGCATCTTGACGATATCGGCAGGAAGCACAAATTCAATGGCTACGAACGCGTGCGGAATTGTCTATTGGACGTTGAGCCGTTCTCGGTTGAGAACGAGTTGCTCACACCTACGTAAGTCTACATAACCTCGCCGAGATTTGCCGTACCTTTTACATATGAAGTCCCACTTGCTAACTTTAGTCACAGATTGAAACTCAAGCGCCCTCAAACCGCTAGAAAATACAGGGCAGACATCGACCGAATGTACATCGAAATCAACGAGGAGGCGGCTAAGATCAAGCCCAAGCTGTAAGAAAACCGTGGCTAAACCGATACAAGACACGCCGGCCTCGTCGTTCCTTTTTGTATATATTCGAAGTTATCAAGAAGCCCTTATGCTTGTTCCAATCTTTTGAAATTAATGGAGGAAATTTGTAATTATAACAGGAGAAGCCTCTCTATTGTAAATAAATAGCTAAAGCAATAATTGAGCTCTAGCTGCATGCCTTCTTGATGATGAGAGCTTGTTATCTACAGTTGTACCTCTTCATATGACCCCCACCTATACATACAACTCGGTAAATTGTCGAGTCGGGGTCTAGGTCCGCCTATTTTTTAGGGGCTGTGCTAGATCTGCTGTCGGGTCTGTACTACATCTGCTGTTGTGCAGTGGCAGGCGGCTGCATGCACTTGCAATACAGTCCGACCGGTAAAACTCCTGGACCCCTATGTACTCTTTACCTTTACCTTTAACCTTTGACCTTTGACCTTTGACCTTTGACCTTTAACTTTTGACCTTTGACCTTTGCTCTTTGCCCTTTGCTCTTTTTAAATTATATAAGGTTAATTTACAATGTGCACATCTTTGCGTTAGTACTGCAATCCTATTATAGGTAATAGGTACATAGGTACATAGGTACATAGGTAATAGGTACATACCTTAGGTAATAGGTACATAGGTAACCTAAGTACTACAAAATGCAGCGCCGGGCGGCACAAGGCCAAGTAGGACATTAACTCTGCGCACAGTTTAGCAGAGGGATTGCTTACACTGTGTTTCAGGTGTTGCTAGCCGCCTGCCACTGCATAACAGCAGACGCAGTACAGACCCGACAGCAGATCCAGCATAGCCCTTTTTTAGTAGGATTTAGACAGGAGTCAAAAAGACAGCAAAGCCAGGGCGACTAGAATATGTCTTAACTACTATAAAAGCTACATATATATTACGTTGATATTTATTAGCCAACGGGATATTTATACATGTATATTTAAAATTGGAAAAAGGGTATGCAGAAACAGCTCTAGCTCTCCGTATACGCGGCCCAGCTTGACAAATCTGACATTTCTATACGTGTATAAGGTACTGTCTAATACCTATACCAAGCTATTTGTACGTACTATAATCATGCCAGGTTAAGCGTTACTAGGTACTTACTTACTGTACATGTATATACCTACTATATAGTGTAAGCATATTACACTGCTTAAAAGGTATATAATGTCTACGTATACTTTGCAATTTTCACAGTATAGGATGTAAGTAAGAGCAAGATATCTTTACTATTTACAATAGCTAGAACTTTTAATATAAACTAGCGTGTCTAGATTAGAAAACATATAAGAAAGAAAAAGACAAGGTAAACAAACATGCTAACTATTATAATAAAGATATAGTTTTATATTTAAAGCACATTAAAGGCTAGTATATATATATATTACTTTTAATACTTTAATTTTAATATTATAATATAGCATATTATATAAGCTAAATTTTATTAATATTAGTTAAAGTTATATACTATAAAACCTGTTTTATGCTAAAATAGTTAGTGCATTTTAAACAATAACAAGGTAAAACACCATTATCCCCTTATTTATACCATAAGATAACATATTTACCATGAATTGCAGTCAATATGGCAGCGCATAGCGCCATAGATTTTATCGACCTCACTGCTGACTACAACAACAACAACAACACCGACGACGACGACGCTCCTGCCGGCGCCCTCGCGAATGGAAATACCTTTCTTTCACCTCGAAAACACCTAGAGCTCCGGCCACCTGCAAAGCGTCAGCGGACGGAGAGCCCACCGCGAATTGGGTCAGTGGGCGTGCCAGGCACGCCGGGCACGCCTCTAGCGGCCGAATACGACGTAACGGAAGCGCTTGGACGCTGCCTCGAGGCGCAGGTCTTCCCGCATGTAGAGCGGGCCACTTCGGCACTGCCCGCGGACGTGTTCGACGTGGATAAAATCGGTGCTGCGGTGGTTAGGAAGATCGTAGACCGAGGCTTCGAGCAGCACTTTCGCGAAGGCGGCGGTCGATTATCGTCTACAAAGGAGTTGATCATCGCAGCTAGCATACATAGGCTTGTTACGGAGCTTGTGGCTGGGCCGGTATGTGTTTGAAAAGTTTTCTTTGTTATTCTGGTTAAAAATGGAATGCTAACGAAGACTTTGCAGGATTATCGCCGTGCTACTCCTACATCCCCCGTCCATCCAGGCGCGCCTGCAATTATACAGTCTATAGAAGAGGAACTGCACGATGGCACGACTTCGGAAGATGAGGATGAAATTATCAAATATGAGGATGAGACCGAAAGCGAACAGCTTCTAGATTATGAGGAAGACTTTGAAGATGACCTTGAGGAAGGCTTTGAGGAGGCGCCAGAGGAGCTTGAGGAGGAGCGACGGCCTATCCCTGAGTTTGACGGGCTTCTTTATTCCCAGGACATCCCGGAAGCCCTATCGCAGCGTCCTTCCCAAGGTCCCTCCCACGCCCCTTCGCCCCAGCCGGGCGAGTTCCAAAGCTTTCCGGCTAGAGAAAAGCGGAAGAGGAAGAAGAAGAAGGAGAAGAAAAGCCAACAGCAAGTCAATCCACAACAACTGCGGACGACTGCCAGAACGTTCCAATGGAAGTCAGGACAATCGTACAACTCGGCAATTGCTACGAAATCTCAACCTCGTCACCGGCCCCACTTCCTTTCTCTTCCTTTGCCACCATACATGCTGGCAGCACAACGGGAACAGGTGCCTCTCGTTTCTAATGCCTTGAGTATCTCGCTACCTCTTGGCGACGATGTCCCTGATGTTCAAGCGCTCCACGTGGACTTCACCTTCGCTGAGGTCCATTATCTCCAACGCATTGCTAGAAGCATCTATGGTCGGCCTTTTGTGAATGGCGAAAGGTCGATCCCTCGGGACTTGCGTAATGTCTTGAAAAAGGTACCTGAGATGCGGAATAAGCTAGTCGAACTACATCGCACACGTTATGACGGCTATGACGCGCCGCCTAGCCTCCTCACGAGGCGGTCTCCGGACGATGTCACCAATTTTCTGGACGACTTGTACCGCAAAAAGCTGAGCGAGGTGCCAGTGGCTATTTTGATCGAGCGTAATGACCCTGTTGCCCAGAGTGAAGCAAGCCGAGCCAGCCAGGTCTCGTCACTTCTGCTCTCGAGGGAAATTGTAGGCAATAAACTCGGTTGGGCCCGTACCTACAAGAATTTTAAGACGGCTGTCAAGAGCTACAGGGAAGACAACCTGGAACCGCGGATAGAATGGACAAATTGCGCCGGTGATATAATGACTGTCAGCTGGTTGTCTAACAACGAGTTTGTTTGTGGCACTACTACACACTCGGACTCTCACAATCAACAGTACAACAAGCCCGGTAACCTTTTGTTGGGCTCTACCGAGACAAACAGCCTCCGGGCCTACCCGGACCACCGAGTTGTTCGGCCGCGTGTCTCTACCGGAGAAAATGCGTCGGATTCGATGGTGGCGAGTCAAGATCCATGGTTGTTCACGTCGGTCGTCTCCTCAGACTTTGATCCGTCTTGTGGCTTAGCGTTCACGTCAAGTTTTGATAATACCGTAAAGATCTGGCGACCGCAAGGTGAATCGATGGTCGCTTTGGGGACTTGGCAGCATGGAGGCCACGTGAACTTTGTTGTCACATCAAAAAACGGGACAGGCGCTGTAGCCACGGCTGCCGACGTACCCGCTGAAGCTGTGAGGGTTTATCGGCTCGATCGCTCGAATGTATCCGGAAGCCCGTACGACTCGTACTCCTGTACAAGAGTAGGCGACGAAGATTACATCCCGTCAGACAAATGGGCTTACTACCCGGCCGCGATTCGGTGGGGGCTGGCACCCAGTGTGCAGCACCTTCTCCTGATCGGGTATTCTCCCCGAAGTCCGACAGGGCGTGACGATGATATTCCCGAAGACAAGTCAAACACTGGCGAACTCTGCCTTTGGGACACCATTACGAAGAAGCCGGTCAAAGTCAATAGCGCCAAAACTCAAAATGTATTCGAGGTGGCCTGGCATCCGTCGCATGCGAGATTTCTTGCCGCTACATCGGCTTCACATTCGCTCGAGAAGGCGGACCAGACCAGTCGGACTCAAATCCGAATTTTTGAGCTAAATAACGACACTGGCCAGTACACGGCTATGAAAACATTAGAATGTCCCGCCATAGACATCAACGAGCTCTCTATGAAACCCAACTGCCTCAACTATGCCTATGTCGCTGCCAGCTGTACCGATGGCAGAGTTTACGTGTGGGATACGGCAGGGAGCGACCTACCTATCTGTGTTTTGGAACATGGCGGTAAGTACACAACACGCAACTACTACGCGTCAAACAACGTCCTTGCTAACACATGACATCTGTTGTAGAACCGGTAGAGGAGCTTCTAGGAGATCGAGAAGTGGAAGATGTCGGCGTCAAGTTCACAGCCTGGGCCACCACAGCCGATCGGCTTTACACTGGTTCGTCTGACGGCGTAGTCAAAGTCTGGAATATTCGCCATGGGAGATGTGTGCTCGTCAGGGACCTTATCGAAGTCGCTGCACCCATCACTTGTGGTGCCTTCTCTCCCGACTTCACCAAGCTGGTTATCGGAGACGGGAGCGGCCGGGTTTATCTCTTGACATTGGAAGAAGATTTTGAAGAAGAAGAGAATATGCAAGATAATAATTCTTCAGCTTTCCTGAAACTCGAAACAAGCCGTGGGCAGCAGCTCGTTCGCCGACCTCGCCCATTTTTACCACATCCCGAGCTCCCGCCTCCAGTCGATCAAAGCGAAGACAAAGACAGGCGCTCCGATGAAGATGAATCCGCGGCTCGAAGATATCTTGAAACTGCTCAACTTTTACGACACCCCGATCCTACTATTGGTGTTGTTCAAGGTCCCAGTTATTATCAAACAGGTCTTTTTCGAACAGAGGCACACATGGACGGAAATCCCAACCTGCCTCTTTTATCCCCTTTTGCCATGAAGCAACAAATAGCCTACCATGAAAGTCATCCTCAAGACCAGCGTCTGAATACATTTCCAAGGCAACAACAACAACAACAACAGGATATTATGCAGCACGATAACCAAGAACAATTTAGTAGTGGTCCTTCGTCTCGTGAAGACGACGACGACGACGGCGGCGGCGACGGCGATGACGACGAATGCCAGTTTGACCATGCTACCTGGCAAGAGCTCATACAAGAGAGGGCTGAAATTACAGATAGGCTCATCGATTTCGAGTATGAGACTAGCATCTACGATAGCGAAGAGGAAGAGGAAGAGGAAACAGGCGACATGGTACGGTATGGTAGCGAGTCGTCTGTGTCTTAGGTAAGAGGTAGGTGGTGATGGTGGTGGTTGTTATCATCCTCACCGCGTTTCGAATTTGGTGGGTCGGGTTTTGTAAGAAGGGGATAGAAAGAAGGTCAGGCTTGACGATGTGTTTTTTCGGATTGTTTCTAGTCTAGTGTATATAAAAACATACTGCCTTGAGAAGGTATTAATGAGAGACAAGATCCTTGAGTAAATGCGTTGTTTATATACAACATGCTATAAATATGACCATGACCAATACAAGCTAAGTAGCTACCTGGCTTAAAGGGCAGAAAGGGGGCTTTTTAGTTCTAGTTGTAACTGTAAAAAGTCATTTCTCTGTCCCAGTAAATCAAAAACCAGGTGGTTGTTAGGGTAAAATGCAGCCGAACTCAATGTGTCTTAACGTCAGAACAAAGATACAAGTCTTTAGTATCTTGGTTCAACAGATGTCGTTGTTTATAAGAAATCAAAGATGCAACGGTTTAGCAGTGAAACTTTTTGATTTGGTATTATAGTAGAATTCAGACTCTACCATGTACGGCGAGGAAGGCTGTAATATAAACTATGGAGAAAGAAATTTGGTTACCCCCCATGAAAAGTGGTTTCCCATTCCTGGTCAGGCATGTTCATGTTGTGTCTTTTATCAGCCCGTATGTCAGAGAGACAAAACCGTGGCAGCAGGAGACACGAGAACCGAAATATGTGGTACCCCGTTTTTTGTTTTGAGTACAGCATTTAAACAAGATGATGATGTATCAAAGAACCAAGCCGAGCCGGACCGGACCGGACCGGTAGTTTCCGCCCGGATGCACTGCCCAACGCCAGCCATGCAGAGAAGAAGGTAAAAACGGTACTGGTATTTTTTTGTGCGTGTTTGTGGTGTCGTTGAGATTGTAATGTAACGTCTTCGTGCCGATTAGAAATGTTCTGCTAAGAGTGCAGAACAATAGCATAAAACCTCGGGTTCGCCTCTTCCCTCTGTTGCGTTTTATCCAGTTCCGTTGTACTGATCAGGTGCTGGGAAAGCAAACCCAGGCGGGAATACCGGCATGCCGTTTTGGCCCGTTCCTATGCCGAAGGGGAACTGCACGACATCAGCCTGGCCTGGCATGGCGTCGTTGGCGGGAGCGTTGTCCTGGCGGTACTCCCGTTTGCCTCGCCAAGGGCCACCCTCGTCTTCACTGCCGCCTCTACTCGACTTCGGGCCATGCCGTCCTCCCTTATCCGTCTGCATACGTCTGCTGATTGCCTTGGAGGATACGCCCGCGCCAATCTCGATGTCGGGTTCCTCGACAACCATGCCCGACTCGATCGGTCTACCACCGCTGCCACCAAATTCAGCCGTCAACATCCATTTCCGATCGGCCTCGGTCAGTTTAGAGATGGGAATGACGCTGATGCCTGTCTGGTAGTCGCTGCAGTCGCGTGGGCCGAAACCAACGCCCCATCGGGTCTATGAATGCCTTTAGTCACAATGCTCAAGTGTTTCAGAATGGGATTTTGCTTACCCTGAATGTACCGCTCTCCATAGCCTCTTTGGCGTGCACAGCGTCGCCTCGGGTCACCATTTTGACAAAGGCATGACGCTTATCCTTATTGACAATACAAGTTTGTACCTGGCCATGGCGACCGAATACGGAGCGAAGCTCGGACTCGGAACAGCTGTGAGAATAGGTAAGCCAATGCCACTACTGGGAAATATTCAACTGGTTCTACTTACGTCACACCTCCGACAAAGAGTGTCCTGCTCAATACTGCAACAAGGTTAATCAGCACGGTATTCTCATGGTAGGATGCGCGGAAATACATACCCTTGATATGACCGGTAGGCAAGCTTCGATCATACTCAATCCACTTCTCACCGGGACGGGGGAAATCCTGAGGGGTCGGACTACGACCACGACGACTCGGTGGGCTGCGCTGACGATACTCTGATCCTCGTCCACGCCGGTCACGGTCGTCATCAAAACTTCCGTAATCACGGCCGCGCTGCTCCCATTGTCGTGGAGAACGTGATCTCGACCGGTCATGATATCTTGGGGGCGATCTCACCGGGTTGAAACCACGGTCACGCGGCGCTTCTTGTCGGGCCGCGTCTTGACCCCATGCCCCACCGTACGGTTGTTGGCCTGGCTGGAAAGGAGGTCGCTGGGACATGGATGAAGGGGCGGACGCCGGCGGGGCGGCTGCACCGGCCGCGCCAGGATTTTGTATAGCTGCGATGATGGCAGGTATTTTGTCCGGAGGAATTCCTTGTTCCGACAGTAGCTTAATAAGCATAACTTGTTGCTGTACGACAGGATCGACCCCGGCAGCGGTTGGGACGGCGCTAGGGATAATGCCAGGGACACCGGCTCCCTGATGAGGCGTGGCCATCTGAGGGATGAAAGGCTGGTGCTGTTGAGGCTGCGCAGCATACGGATATGGCAAAGCAGATGCGTTTACTGGAGCACCGACAGCGGGGTATGGAGCCGGCGTCGGAGTTGCAACAGCACCAGGGATAGCAACTGGAGTGGGGATATGGCCATGAGTCTGTGGTGGAGGTGCTGATGGCGGTACGATACCTGGTTGCGCTGGTGGTAGATTGAAAGGGCTAGTCGTGGCGGGAACTGAAGTGCTGGGGGGTGGGGCCGTATTCTGCCGGGCGATGTTTTTCAACGCCTCCATGATGGCATTAGGCGCTTCGGTACTCGCCGGCTTGGCCCCTGGGACGCCCGGTACGCCGGCGCCTGGAGGTGGACTGCCTACGGGCGTAGTCGACTCGTCTATATCAGATGGAAGGCAAATCAGATACACATGCATACTAGCAGGAGGAATCGACGAGGCGCTCCAATCACGGCAGCTTCTAGAAAACTGGAGTAAGACGACCTACTTTGAGTGGCTGGTGCATTAAGCTTTTGCTGGAATGTCTCAAGCATGGACATGGGGAAAGTCTGGCCCCTTTCCCAGATATCAACGAGCTTCTTAATTTTCTCCTACTCACACAGGTTAGGAAAACGGATCGGCCATAATCATAGAGACTGATATGTATTGCGAGCTCCCGAGTTCGGATTCGGTAGCCGGAGGCCCAACCGTTCAAATATTCCGGTATCCGGGGGCTATCAAAATATGCGGTTGAATACTGAATAGAGCGTACCTTTTGTTCTGCGGGGGCATTCTGGATTATGTCATTCATCAGGGCCGGAAGCAGCTCTGTTACTCTATGGACGCCGGCGGCGTATGTTCCATCTTCAGCAGAGCTATTGATAGGCTGGTTATGTTGTTTCGCCTGATCAATCCATCTGCGAGTTACGGAATCTACGACATACAGCACGCCCAGCTTGTGAGTTGCCGGTGCTTTCTTGAAGTGAGTGTAGATCTTCTGAATGAGCACCGATTCGGACTACAGGCACCGGGTTTTTGCGTCAGCATATAATGAACCCATAACTGCGAAGGAGTCGATTAAAACCTAGTCTTACCTGAACGTTGTTCACGCAAAGGGACGTCAGCGACGTTATACGAGACCCGGAGACGCCGGGCGGCTTCAAGTTCTGCATGGCGTTCAAGCCAGCCTCTAGTTCTGCTACTGCCGATGACATGCCGGGCTGTAGAGCTATATCTTGACTACTAGCGACGGGGTAATATACGTTGGGTGGAGGCGAGTATTGTAGTCTAGGGAGTCAGTCTGGCGGTAAAAGAATAGCGAGAGCTCAGCCGCGCGCGATTTGGAATCACCCAAGATGAGCCTTTGGGGGATCTTCTAGCACGCTGGTGACTACTAAAGTATGAAAGTACGATATGGTTCGTAGGCGGTTGTTACAACCTGGGAGGTCAAGTCTACCTGCAATAATGATTGCGCAGAGGATCTCTTTATCTCGTCTATAGTAGACGAGGCTAGCGAGGGTAGCCCGAACAATACGAATAGACGTTGTGCTATTGAGATCCAGATGACAACAGACTTTTAAGGAAATTAAGAGGTGTTGCGGCGATGAGAGGAGGTCTCTGACTACTGGGCCCGCTGGCCGAGACGAAGCAAAATAGACTTGCCGCGGGGATAACCCTTTTCTTGTCTGGTGGCTGGAGTACGATCGTTGGGGTGCGAGGCGAATATATGTCTTAGTGAATTGATATGTTAGGAAGAGAAGTTACCCAGAGGTAATGCTGTATGCCACCGATACACGAAAGCCGGGCGCGCGCGCTGGCATTGATTGAGAGGCTGCAGTGGTGGAAATCGCGGTCGCGGTCGATCGTTCTGGTAGGTTTGTCGGTACTTGGCACCCTTACACCCGTCGCGTTAAAGTTCCAGCTATTGGCGAATATCCTGGAGATGAAGTCGGTTGATTTGTCTCAATTGCGTTGAGTGAATGTGTGTCGCTTGATACCTCGTGAGGTGTCGGTCCCCCGATGAGAAAAATGATGGTTCGAAGTAGGTAGATGAATTGAGGGTTGAATACAATGAGGGGAGCAGAGCAAAGCAGTGCCTGCCTCTAGTGGTGGTGATTGTGGAGGTGTCTGTGCCTGGGTTGCCTGGGCGTGCTGCAGAGAATTTCAGAGTGGGACAAACGGCAGTTCCACGGTTGCAGACTTTCCCACTCTATAATTTAGTTCAACCAATAGGAATGTGGTGCCGGGAGAAGCTCGACTAAAAATGCATACCACAAATACCTCCTACTTAGTATTCTCTGTAGAAGCATAATACAATATATAAACATATTAGCCGGATTATTGCGATATATACATAAGGCCCTTGAAAGTTTACTTTACTTTCACCAAGTTATTAACATCTACAATCGGGAGCATTTAGGACGAAGGCATAGATCTTAAGGTGTGCTACCTACTACCTAGTATAAAATACAGGTTGATATGATGTATCTATATCCAAGTACCTCGATGTAAGTAGTATAATACTTTTATGCAAATGGTAAATATGAAGTCATATACTAGCAATACCAGAGGTACTCGGAGTTAATCTGTTGTAATAGCTTGCAAAGGCCACATATTTATTATTAATTAGGAAGTGTAATAAGGCAACTCAATAACCAAAGACCCGTCCTTCGGTTCCATTTTACAAGAGACCTCTTTTCATATTCACATCTGTCAAACAAGTACAACCTAGTCTAGTACATATGTAGCTGGTGTGCTGGTGTAGAAAGTTCAAAGTTCAAGAACGGTAGGGGGGTAGGTAGGTTAGGTTGGTGCATAATTTTTTCCGACCGACTTCAGAAGGGGATCGGTCAACATCAACAAGCAAACGTTTAAAAGTTGATAATGGATGCGCATGGCATTGTGGCTGGCCACACCATCAAAATACAATACGCCTGGGCTGACCTGACCTATACGTACACACACTACTAAACACCACTACACTAAATATCAGTTAGCTAAAGCGTCTGTACTCTATCTCAATTATGACGCCTATGTAATATACAACTGATACATCTGGCAAAGTAACATAGACTCGTAAACACCTAACCTACCATACATGTATTTATTAGTAGGTAGGTCCTGCCCACTGGATAATGCGCGTGTCCCCTACAAGTACATCATCTATCTGGTAGCCTGTCTGTTTCGGACCTTTTGTAGAAGAAAGTATCGGAAGTCGCCTTTTTAAGTCAAACCCACCGCGGTAAATTCTTGCTTTCGGCTTTTAACGCAGAGTTAAGCGACGATAATGGAGGTAAATTTATTTATAATACTCATATGTTGTAAAACATAGGTATTCGTACGGAATTACCGGGTTCTCCAATTACTATAGGCATATATGGAACCCTGAACAGTCCGCCAGTACTCTCGACGTACTTACTTGATTAGTACATATCAAGCTTTGAGTGAAAGCAGAGGGTCAAAGTGGCTTCCTGCACAGTTACATATGTCAAGCCCGATCATCCCCTAGGGTTCTAATTGGCCAAAAGCTTCTCCATCGAACCCGACTCCTGCCGCTTTTACTAAATCATCATTGAGCTATTTCTACTCTTTTTTTTCTTCCCCCTTACCAACATATCATCACATCTCTTACAATTGTGAAGTTTTGTTGATCCTGCCCACCCCTGCACCGTCTAACTGCACCTACCGCACATCATGGCCTCTACACTTCGTATGAGCTCTTCCGCTCTGCGAGCCTCTCTCAGAGCTCCTGCTTCGCGGACCACTGCCTTCAACGCCGCGCGATGCTACTCAGCCAAGACCCAGGTGAGTCCCCTCCAGAGTAGACTTTTCTAGGCCTCACGCGCAGTATTCACAGAAGGCTAACTTGTCACCTCTCTCCTTAGACACTCAAGGAACGCTTCGCCGAGCTACTCCCCGAGAAGATTGATGAGATCAAGACACTAAGAAAGTAGGCTTCCTTTTGCGCACGCCCTCCGATGTTGAACCTAACACGATGCTTACTTTGAAAACCATAGGGAGCATGGCTCCAAGGTAGTTGACAAGGTCACTCTTGACCAGGTCTATGGCGGTGCGCGAGGTATCAAGTCCCTTGTCTGGGAAGGTTCCGTCCTTGATTCTGAGGAGGGTATCCGATTCCGTGGCAAGACCATCCCCGAGTGCCAGGAGCTTCTCCCCAAGGCTCCCGGTGGCAAGGAACCTCTGCCCGAAGGTTCGTATAATTCAGAGACCCCCTCGAGTAAGCAATTGCTGAACTGGTCACAGGCCTCTTCTGGCTTCTCCTGACCGGAGAGGTCCCTACTGAGCAGCAGGTTCGCGACTTGTCCGCTGAGTGGGCTGCCCGATCCGACGTCCCCAAGTTCGTCGAGGAGCTCATTGACCGCTGCCCTACCGACCTTCACCCCATGGCTCAGTTCTCCCTCGCCGTTACCGCTCTCGAGCAGACCTCTTCGTTCGCCAAGGCCTACGCCAAGGGTGTAAACAAGAAGGATTACTGGGGATACACCTTCGAGGATTCGATGGACTTGATCGCCAAGCTCCCTACCATTGCCGCCCGCATCTACCAGAATGTCTTCAAAGGTGGCAAGGTCGCCCCCGTCCAGAAGGATAAGGATTACAGTTTCAACTTTGCCAACCAACTTGGATTCGGCGAGAACAAGGACTTTATCGAGTTGATGCGTCTGTATCTTACCATCCACACCGATCACGAGGGTGGTAACGTCAGCGCTCACACTACCCACCTTGTCGGTAGCGCTCTGAGCTCTCCGTTCCTCTCCCTTGCCGCTGGTCTCAATGGTCTTGCTGGCCCCCTGCACGGCCTGGCCAACCAGGAGGTGTTGAACTGGCTCACTGAGATGAAGAAGACCATCGGTGACGACCTCAGCGATCAGAAGATCAAGGACTACCTCTGGTCTACTCTTAACGCCGGCCGTGTCGTTCCTGGTTACGGTCATGCTGTTCTGCGCAAGACTGACCCTCGCTACATGGCTCAGCGCACCTTTGCTCAGGAGAAGATGCCCAACGACCCCATGTTCCAGCTGGTCAGCCAGGTGTACAAGATCGCCCCTGGCGTTCTCACTGAGCATGGCAAGACCAAGAACCCCTTCCCCAACGTCGACGCTCACTCTGGCGTTCTTCTCCAGTACTACGGCCTGACCGAGGCCAACTACTACACTGTCCTCTTCGGTGTATCGCGTGCCATTGGTGTGCTTCCCCAGCTCATCATTGACCGTGCCGTTGGTGCCCCTATCGAGCGCCCCAAGAGTTTCTCGACCGCTAAGTGGATCGAGATCTGCAAGAAGCTATAAAGGAGCGTTGTCTGAAGGTGTACATTTCGGTTTGTTATTGATGGGCACAGGTTACAAAATTATAGACGGTCCTAGGGTGGGACTGTATCATGAGGGAGGTTGTATTAGAGAATGTCCCCGGTGGTACCAAAATCTTCACATGTACAATAATATATCATGATTGTGTGTTTACAACGGCGTTGTGAACTCTGCAAGCTTTAGTTTCTATGATTGATGCTTTTATCCCACTCCTCGGTCCCTCTACCCTGACAAGACAAGAACCCAAGGAGGGGATGACGTGTAGTCATAGGTATAAGTATCACTTGAAGTGAGGATTTCTGGTCAAAGCTATCTAACCTAGCTATCTAGCAAAGAGTTTGAAGTCATTTGTCCATTCTAATGCCTACTCTATCCCTCAATCGGGTTTTACACAAAAGATGCGTGTATGCGTATGTAGGAATTATGTAGTACAATGGGATCTATCCTTGCACGACTACTTGGAAAACTTGTAGTTGAATTTTCTAAAAGTATTCTTTGGGGGATGTCCGAGACTGTTGAGTACTAGTAGCGGGGTGCTAATCTCAGCACTCAGCCAAGAGCCTAGTACTACCAAACTCTGAGATGAAATAAGGCGAGCAAACAAGAGCCTTTGCTGGGCTTACTATGCTGTACTTAGCAATTGTTGGGCACGCCACAAAAACATCAACCGGGGCGGTGGGATATGGTGGGAAACAGGTCGCAACAAGCACCAAGTACCTAGGTACAGTCGGTCCTTAATAGAAACGAGCAAGCCCTATATTGCCACATTTTACCGACAGGGTATGTTATTTTTAACATCGCGTATTGTACTTAATTTAATAGCAAAAAAGATTTTAAATAGTATATAATATGTTTTTTTGACGGGGCTTTTATGTAGTATAGCTTAGTATTTTATGTACTACTTACAAGCTACGATAAAGGCTGCAATATAGCGCAGCATAAAGTTAATAAAATAATTTAACATATTAATTTTAAAGTTATTTTATTGCTTAACTATAGCGTATATAAGCATATTTAATATTTTAGCTAAATTGCTTATAGCTTATAAGTATAAATTAGCAATATAGATTTGCTTTTTAAGTAGTTTTTATACGTTTTTAATAAAGTTTATATTAAGTAAATATAGTAGCTAATTTAATACTTTATACTTATTAAGGTTAAAAAGGTTTTTTACTATATATATAGTATAAATAAAAGCGTTATTATATATAAAAATAAAGTTAAATTTAAGGTTTTTAAAAAGGTGCTTTTTAAGTATTTTTATATACACCTTAGCAATTATGCTTTTTTACGCTATATTAAGGTTGCCTAGCATAGCTATAAAACAAGACTTATAGTTATAGCAAAATTTACTTTAAAATATTTATATTTGCGTGTTTTTTTTATAGCAAGGTTAAACATATTTAACTAATAAATATAATATACTTATTTTAAAAAAAAATTAAAGAAAATTTAAAGTAATAGTAGTACTTAGCGCAAAAAGTATTAAACTTACTTTTAAAGCAAAAAGCTTACGCTGCGCATTAGTTATTATAATAGTTAATATTAGATTTATTACTAAAAAAACGCGCTATTAAAAATTAAAACTTTTATTTTAGTGCGCTAAAGCTTATTTTAACTTTTTTATAGCTGCTTAAAAGGTTAAAAACAGCTATTAAAGTGCTTGCTAGTATACAATGCCTTTTTTTTTAAGCTACTTTTTTAAAGTGTTTAAAAACATATTTAAGCAAGTTGTTTTATATAATTTGCAAGTAAAAACAAAAGGATTGGCCTTAATACACTTTATAATATGCTTTTTATAATATTAATTTATTTTAAAAGGCTGCTTTAGCTATAAGCGCAAATAAGCTAAAATTTAGTTATTATAGCAAACTATAATATTAAATACACTTTTTTGCAAAATGCTAAATTTAACTGCTAAAAACTTTGCTATATGCTTTGCTATATATAATAAATAAATTTTAGTCTTTATATAAAGGCTTTATTAATTTTTTAAGCTTATAAAAGGTAGTGTAGCCTAGCAAAACATGTTTAAAAAAAGAAGGTGTAATAAAAAAGAAATAATTTACACGAAAAAACGCGGTAGGGGACTTTTTTGCTCGTTTCTAATAGGTCCCCACTATATTATCCCCCATTCACCAACCTACCTGGGAAGTACCTAGGTAGATGTTTGACACAGATAGGAAACATAGAAATGTAGAATGCTCTCTTCTTCAAGAGCTACCTAGTATCGACAGGCTCCGAGAATATTTTCTTCAAAAAGGAGCTCCTGTTAGGAAGGGGTCTACACTTGTTCCAGATTAGGCTAGATGGCCAAGGAAGTACGTTTTGGGCGTTACGTCCAGATTAGGGAATAGATGGTTCGGAATCGACCCTTCTCTGCTAACACGTAGGTTAGATAACTGTTGAACTGTTATCCGAATACGATTTGGATTTGTACTGGTTTGCACTGGATTGGATTGGATCCCAAGGGGTTGGGAAAGATAGGAGAAATAAGTGTCAGACCATCCGTGACGTGACGGAAAGGAAAAAAGTAAAGGAGTGTCAAGATCCTGTCGATTGGTAACCTTGGCATGTAATCCCTTCTGTAGGTAGTTAGCAAATAAGCATGGGTTTTCTTACTAGCAATATTGCAAGCACATGTAGATTGTGATGTAGGTGAATGATTTCTTGAGGTTGGCGATGCTCGGTTATATGTGTGTTCCTTAGGACCGATTATAGGATCTCTATGTACCTTGGTAAAGCTATTGGAATTTGCACATGCCGAAAAGCAGCTCTCTCAGCAGGTGATTTCACTACCTTTGAGCAGATTTGGGGGGTTGATATCGGGCAAGTGTCGGGAGGTGATAAAGTCTGACCGCGGTTTCGTTCGGGTAATCGGCCGGTCTGCGAGAATCGGGGCAGTAATCAACAATCGGGGTACCGACAGACCAATCAGGAGTCGATTGACTTGCAAGATAACCCACCGGATATGATTAGACTTCCTCATCCGGTCTGGCCCGAGCCAGCTCCCACAGTGAACACCCCCCGAATGTCCCCCATTGTCCCCCAAAGTCTCGAAGCTATGGGCCCAAGCAGCCAAGGTACAGCAACCGTTGTGCAGGTTCCAATAGTGCCAGCATGCTTGCTGTATTAGGTACTCAGTAGGCAGGTTAGGGATCTGTTAAGGGTCGGTCCCCTGTCACTGCCCGTGCGTTTCGACTTGTGCGTGTACATGCTTGCGAGACATTTCCTTGGCCCGTCAGCCTCATCATACAAAACTATCCCTCAGTTTTTTCTGACGTCCTTTTCGCTCCCTGAACCTTACTTTTACACTGCATACATCCGCCTCCTTTGGACTTCCCCTCCCATCGTTTCCCCCCCTCCAACCTTGCGACGAAGCACCCAATTGCCTTGGTCAGGCCCCCCCCCCTTCCCCAGTAACGACGACGAGAGATGTCTGGTACTACCGCCGCGATGCCGTCTTCATTGACGGAGAAGAAGCTTGAGAAGAAGCCCATCAAGTTTTCGAACTTGTTGCTCGGTGCCGGTCTGAACCTTTTCGAGGTCACGACCCTCGGACAGCCTCTTGAGGTCGTCAAGACCACCATGGCTGCGAACCGAGGTGACAGCTTTGGCACTGCTCTCAGTCGCATCTGGGGTCGTGGAGGTGTCCTTGGATGTAAGCAGCAATCCATTCATTCACCTTAAGCTCCCCCAGTTCCCTACAACTCGACGTTGTCCCCGTTGGGCGTATGGGACAGATATCATGACGTCGTTGGACAACACGGAAATAGTATGATCACTCCACTAACACGCGAGTCATGCAGTCTACCAGGGCCTGATCCCCTGGGCTTGGATCGAGGCCTCGACCAAGGGTGCCGTCCTCCTTTTCGTCGCCTCCGAGGCAGAATACTATGCTCGAGCCGCTGGTGCCTCTGAGTTTGGTGGTGGTATCCTCGGTGGTGTCGCCGGCGGTGTCGCCCAGGCTTATGCCACTATGGGTTTCTGTACCTGCATGAAGACGGTCGAGATTACTCAACACAAGATTGCGGCTGCCGGCGTAAAACCCCCCAGCACCTTCGCGACCTTCATGGATATCTACCGTAAGGAGGGTATCCGCGGCATTAACAAGGGTGTCAACGCCGTCGCGATTCGGCAGATGACCAACTGGGGTTCGCGTTTCGGTCTGTCCCGTCTCGCCGAACAAGGCATCCGCCGCGTCACCGGCAAGGAACAAAGCGATAAGCTTTCCGTCTTCGAGAAGATCGCCTCCTCGGCCATCGGTGGTGGCCTGTCGGCTTGGAACCAGCCCATCGAGGTTATCCGTGTCGAGATGCAGAGCAAGAAGGAGGATCCCAACCGACCGAAGAAGATGACGGTCGGCAATACTTTCAAGTATATCTACGAGACGAATGGTGTCAAGGGTCTCTACCGCGGTGTCACGCCGCGTATCGGTTTGGGCGTTTGGCAGACGGTTTGCATGGTAGCCATGGGTGATATGTGAGTATTCCGTCTTCCCCTCTCTTGTTCATGCTAGACTTGCGTATATGCTGTTTGACAAGTATTTGCTAACTCGAACGTTCTACCAACAGGGCCAAGGCTTATGTCGAGAAGCTGACGGGCGAGAAGGTCACTGCTAAGCATTAGACGGCGTTTACTGTAGATGGGTTTGCTCGTGCTTTTTTTGGTTACCAACAACGTCGGACAGTTGATGGTTTATCTTTTCCCCCTGATATTTGTACAGTTCTAGGGTATTATGAAGCCCGAACAGCTCGGGATGTTAAGTGAATAATACCGGATAGACATGGGAATATATGGAAACGCGATGAAAGAGGCTTTTCGACTTGTTTACTACATGCACCTTTGCCTCATAGGACGTTGGCGCGTCATAGTCACGTACATGGCCCACGTTTTGATGTAAATACCTAGTGCTACGACAACGCTTCGCAAATCTAATCATAACCAACCTAACTACTAACTTGCCTTGATGGCATGAAGTTCACGTCCTCTCCTATCTGTGCTAGGCCAGCCCCAAGCAACGTGAGGGAATACAAATACCAATTTTCAAGGCCGTATGGGTGCGCTTTTCTTTCCTTCCATACCAAACTCAAAACTTCCCAGAAATACAAACTTTGGCACTCCGCATGGCAGCAAATACCATTCCATTTCTAAGAGATGAGCCCATTGTCACGATGGAACACGAAATAACCACTCCTTTCCCTTTCGCTTTCCCCTAATGCATATATGATGTAGTATTGCCGAGGTATCCGCCCCCGGTTTTTTGGTCCCTTTGTCAATGACTCGTGCAATATCCCACTCCTTTCCGTCCGGCCGGAGGTCGTGTGGGTTGGTTTTCTGAGGGCGGCTGTGGGGTTTTGGGGATGTCTCCGTTGGATTTCGGAGGTGGCGTTTAATGCTACTTGGGACATATTGAGAAAAGATATTTATAGACTTTGTTCTATAACGATACATTTTCTCGGAAAGTTTTAAAACAACTTCCTTTTTAACATTTTTATCATTCTCATTATTATCACTTGTCCTGTTTTTTTTTATTGTTTCCCGTCGGTTTTTTGTTGCCTAATTTGCGACCTGCGCGGAAGGCCTTTGGTTACTTAAGTGGTTGGTTGGTCTGAAGCCTGCCGTCTTCCTTCGGAGATCGTGGGCCTTTCGGTGCGGTACGGGGAGTGTAGTGGCAATGGAAAAGGGGAGCGTTTAACCTAGCTGACCCGGATTATGCCTTTGGAGATATAGGTAGGTATGTTGGCTTATTGATACTTTGATACATTGCCCCTGGGCTCTGGGTTTCTTGAGGATTGGTTGGTCTTTATCTAGCAATCGGAAACGCGTAAGAGGCGCGGATATACTACCTTCGTTCTCTTGCTAAACCTGCGGGTTTTTCTATAGAGAGAGAGAGGCTAGAGATAGGAGGGGTATTGTAGGTTTGCGATGCTTTGGCAAAGTGGGATTCTGCTTCACTTATATCTAAGCCCTTCTTGTATATAAGGTTCAGGGTTGTCTACGCTACTTATATTGTTCACATGACTTAGATAAGATAGAATGAGTTTTAATCGGTATAACACAATATAGCTATAATAAAAGGGGCGTTCTTTAGCTTTGCTCATCGGTTTTACAAGAAAGGGCTTGTTTTGATTTCTGAAGAATCCTGACTTTGAGTTGTTAAGTAAGTACCTAGGTAGTTACGTCTAAACAGGGCGTTTCTATCCCTAGAGATCAATATGTTAAGAGCCCTCTGTTTGGGGTGTCTAACAAGCCAGTCCAGACTCTTTCAATGGTCATTTCCCATCTGTCGGGCTCCTATCAAACATACGATCTGTAAGTATCACAAGTAAAAAACCTGTCAACAAACCCGCGCCATGTGAAGTTGTTAAGTGAAATTGTGCCAGGTTTCAAGGGCCTTGTAAAACATCTATCTCGTAGCACACTTACAAAGAATGTCCCTTGGACTTGGTCGTCATCTTCGTCGACCCTAATACCTATGTCTCTATCGGTTTTCGGGAAGAGAAACATATACCTTCCTATATTCTGTCTACATCTCGGGGCTTTTTACTTGCCCCCTCGGAGTCTGGGCTCGGGAACCCTCTTTAGTCATTATGTTCTAGCTGGGTGTCAGTTTGCGGTATTGGCTTCGAAATGAACTTGTTGGATTGCGGATCAGAGTAGGATAGAAACATGACCCCTTTTTCGAATAGGTAAGTAAAAGTTAGATTCTAAAATATGAACTGGTGCTTAGTTTACCAGGATGGAAACCACAAATGGGCGATTCGTATAGGATTCTTATAACAGCATGGGGGGGGGGGGGGGGGGGGGGGGGGGGGGGGGGGGGGGGGGGGGGGGGGGGGGGGGGGGGGGCGGGGGCG
>MU401462.1:97282-117367 GCA_022579005.1 Poronia punctata
CTTTTTTTTTTTTTACTTGTATCCCAACCAAAAATGTGTTTTTTTTTTTTTTTTTATTTAATACCCACCCCCCCCCCCCCCCCCCCCCCCCCCCCGAACTACTTCTGGGGTAGGTTGAGTATACCCTAGACATGTATATACAAAAGTTAATATTGAAAAATGCGTTTGTTTCTCCTTTTCTTTCCCAGACTTATCCGTCGGTACCTGCTATATACCTAGTTACTTCTTGATTCTACCTCCTAGATATCATACCATACCATATGACTGTGTCCAAAAAAAAAAAAGAGAGAGAGCACATAAACACTATGAATCTCCCCTACCCACGTCAATCCGCAGGCCTCATAACCTACCTCCCCATCTGCATCTTTTGAACTGGGCTAACTACCTGTTGATTTGCCACTGCATGGAAAGACATCACCATCACTTCAACTAGCTACTTACATGCAGCATACACACTACCTATTCGGCAGTGGGACACAGGGGACGGAGCACTTAATATCAATCAAGGAGTCTCTACCTACTCACCTCTCATAGTTCAAAGTCAGATAGTTCATCGGTAGGTAGCAGTGGTCACAACCGGAAGTTCCAGACGTAGAGAAGATACCGCAGATCGCCGGATAGGTAAGTAGGTAGTAGGTAGATATATTTCGGTTCCAAAAACGCCTCTCCGGTAGTTGGATAGGTTAGGCAGTTGTAGGCCTGGCCCGGAAAGCCCAGGTTGATACGTACGTGAGTTTAAAGCTGCTACCGGTAGGCCACCTTCTTAACATGTTCCCGACATCTTGAAACTGCGGCCAAAAAACGTTACGCAACGCAACCCCCAGGTCATGGAAAAACGGGTTGTGGAGTTACTTATCTACCTACGTACATATTTGTCGGCCGAGAAACACATACGGTGCGGTAAACCTCAAGGACATACAGTTAAACGAGTACCAAACGACTGGGAATGCATCACGGTAAGTAAGGCGGTGTAGGTAGGTATCTCGTAAGAATATGTATCTCTCCGTGGCCTGACTACCTACCTAGATATATTTTCCCGGAACGACGGTACGTAGGTAGGTAGGTATGATCTTGTGTCATGTAAACTCATATTTCTTCTCTCTACCTTCTCCTTAACCGCCTTCACCTTTCTCTCCCCGGACAAACATAATTTATCAATGAATATATTCTCTCCGACCATAGCACGAAATTTCTTTTTGTCGAGGGAAAGTACCCGAGTAACACAATCCCACAGAGTACAACATAACCTGATGTTTTCGTAACGTGATTTTCACCACGCTTATCATTGGGTTACTGAGGAAGGATCAGAGTCGATTGCCTTATACCACCGTTTAGTGCCTTCGAGGCTGCAAGTGAGGTATGTACACAGTAATCAATCATATCGGTAATCTACAAATGAAACCCCCTAGGAAAAAAAACCACTCGTAAAAAAAAACAAGCAAGCATCATTACCTAACTCATGGAACGTGTATCTATCGTACGGTAAGTTTCTTATCGCAGTCTCTTATATTATACAACGAGCGGACGAAACTCGACCCTAAAACCTAGGTAGGTACCCAACCTACGTCAGAAAAGAAGGAAGGGAGATTCCTCGATTGCTACATAGAAATCTTTCCCAAACAATAGCTCTTGCCATCAAGTCAAGATTTATATAGGTAACGCCACACTTGCTAGCTAATGTATGTAGGTACAACTCCAGGCAAAAAAAAAAACCGTACATCCGTATGTGTCAGAACATCCATCCACCCCCCCCCCCCCCCCTTAGGTAGATATTACATATAACAAAACACTTCTTTTCTTTTAGTCTTATTCCTTCTTCATGGTAATACAAGATAGGTAGAGGGAACGATTTTCCCCCCCCCCATAATCGGCGCCAAGGGCACAATATATCTTTCCGTCCCTTGGCTCGCCTCATCTCGGATAGATGGATGTACCTACAACACAACACAGCACAGCACAGGAAAGGTAAATAAGACCAGACCAGAAAAAAAGCAACTAACCACAGATGCCAAATCTCCATTCCCGCCTTATAACGTTCTTTCCCCCATCTCCCATCTAGCTTAGGTAGCTGGCGTTCAAAGTTGAAAGTAAAATAATGTTGTGCAAAGACCATACCTACCTATGTATGCTTCAAGATGCACATGACTTACCATACATGCGTGCAGTGTATTCCCTCCCCCCCGAACCGCATATTATCGATCAAACTGCGCTTGCGATGCGCCCCCGTCTTGGCCCGCGGTGCCCAGATGCTTGGTAGGTAGTTCTAACCTGATTACTTTACATACACGTACAAAAAATATGACCAATAATACTCAACTTTGACAAGATAAAAACCCCCTATGCAATATTTGTCATCAACTTATACGTGTCGCTAGGTTAGTTAGATGGACCGATAAATCCCACCCCCCCTTACTATTATTTCGGCCGTCCTTTTTTATTATATACGAGTAAGTAGATAAGCACATTAGCCTCATATATATCTAGTTTGGTAGTACACGATTAAAAGGACCGGTGTTGCGCTTATTATATCCTCGTTCCCTAGACTAGGGCATGAAAAGCAATCTAAAGACCGAAAAAAGAAAGCAGAATAAGACAGACGGTAGTAGCCCGAGTGATATCAAGACGGTCGGTCGGTAAAACGGGACCACGGGATAAATCGTTAGGTAGAAACATGAACATCTGCCCCGGCCAAAGCGGGATCATGAGAGGACGGAATAACCAACCCCTCTGGACGAACGGAACCGTGACGGAGACTGGCAAAAGCTTGGGAGCTTGGAGGTTGGGGCGGCTGGCTGCGGCTCGGTCAACCCTGCATTTCAACCCCTGGCTGATCACCGAGATGGTCCCATCCGCTACAAGTGCCGGGAGCGGTCAATTGGTAGGTATGCGCAATTCGTAGAGTAACGACCCTGTATTCTCCCCGTCACATACAATTATGGTATCATTGGATGTAACCTTTCATCGGACCTTCCCGAAGCCCAAGAACAGCACTTGAAACACGAGAATAATCCACACACATGTAAGGTTAGTATACTCGTAGAGGCAACTGGTACGCGCGCTGATTTTGGACCAGACCATGCTTTTACTCAGTAGCTATCGGGCTCGTCTCCAGTTGGGGGCAGGCAAATGCCAAAGGTAGACCGGATTTGGTGACCAGAGGTCTTGGCTGCCTTACCACCTAAGGTAGGTAGATTTGTCTTGTTAATTACATACCTGGCACAACTGGCTAGCAACCACAGTGCTCACCCCCGTTTACGGGCTTAGGGAAGCCCTAGTGACCGGGATCGACTCAAACCCGGCTGAACTCGGGGAGGTGAGCGATAAAAGAACAACGATAATAATACCTACCCACACGTGTATTATCCGGGGTATCGAGGTAGTTAACCTTACAGTGTAGGTGCCATTTAATAGCGCTGTGGCGTGCGTTACGATGAGAAAATAATGCACATATGTATACGATATATGGCGTGGACACGTATGTGCCGCATACGAGTATGTTTGGACTGCAGCGGCCCTATTTTGACTGCGCTCGGTTAGATGGTTTATAGACGGTAACTGTTCTACCTACCTACAGCGGCTAGGTAAGCAAGTTATGCGGATGGTACTTTTTGATTGCCAAGGGAGTCTTATAGAGTGGCTGGCGTGCACATCACGGTTAGGTAGGCTGTCACGGTCGGTCGGCGTATTTTGGGTTTATTATTGGAATATGAGGATTTCTTGGCCGTCGATCTTTGGGACGACGACGACGCGGTAGACGATAGCATATCGACGAAAAGGACATTCTCATCCAAAGACTGGATGGAAATTCAAGCTGAATGTTAAACGGGATCGACAGGCGAAGGCTGCGGCTGCCTTGGCATGGCACGAGATTGGCAATCCCTCTGACCACGTCGCTCAATAGGGACTTGGCTCAGGGATTGCGTTCTGGTTCTGGCATTCACATGATGCTTTCCCCCGCGAAAGGGGATAAGTGAAGGAACGAAATAGGGAGACACCCAGCCCGGACACGCTGATGGTGACGGCAAGTTCCGAATTCGGTGTTTCAAGTCCGTTTCTGTGTGATCTTACATATTCATCTGATTATTGCCCATGCGTGCCATGTTATTTCGGCCTTTGGGGTGATGAAGTAATAGGTGCTAGAGGCTGGCCCAAGACGGAAATGTCACACTTACAAATGGCTTGGCAAACATCATCAGGGGATTATTGCCCCAGCGACCAGTCATCGTCATGGAATATCTGGGGTCGGAAATGAACGCGGCGAGCGCGATGCGTTCTAGTCCCACCAATCCTTCCTCCATAGTGGTCTTGGCTTGCGATCGCTGGCTCGGGGCTGCTCGGGGGTTCTCTTGCGGCTCTCGTCTTGTTTGAAGTGGTATGTAAAAAAGTACTGGTAGGGAATCGTCACTAAGATGACATCTTGCCCCTTCTTCTTCTAGTCGATGTCTAATGCGTATCTTTAGGTTTGTTGGAATCCGTTCCCCGTCGACGAGAAACCGCTACAAAACACCAGTCGCTTTCACTATTTCGATTTAGTCGCTGGACCCAGAGACAAGTACCTATCTATCGTATACGTAATGCTACACGTATGCACTTTGAAGTAAAGTTGAAGTGGGCGGGGTGAGGGTCAAGGGTCCCGATACCGATAGGCAAGGCGTCTATCCCCACGCTTCTATAGGAAAGGGGGAAGCCGGGCATAATCATAACGGTGGTCGGCACGGCGGGGCAGATACGGAATGTCTCAATATCGGTCCGGTGAAAAAGGAGTTGCAAAGATGTTGATGAAATAGGGGGGCTAGCAGTTAAGGTAGTGACGATGCTGGGATCCGTGTGAAGCCTGAACCTTGGTAGCGGCGGAGGTTAGGCTAATAGCTCGAGGTTATCTCAGAAGTCACGATTTAGCTGCATTGCATTGCTGAGATAATATGTGGAATGAACTCTACCGTAGGCAACGGAGGCCCGCACGTATAATACCTAACAATACTGGAGCGAAATGCCCCTCGACAAAGTCTTGAGGTCCTGGAACTTGACGTACATGTAGATACCTATTCATGTACGTGTAAGTACGTTTATGTCTTACAAAGGGCATACTTCTGTGCCATGGTGATTCGGCCGATAGGCAATTGCGACATTGCAAGCAGGTACTATCTACAGTAACTAGGTACCTAGACTAGCGAATCCATATCGCGAAGACTATCATTGTGCAACCCGAGGACCTGTTTTGCTAGGTAGGTACGATCTAAGGTTAGGGCAATTCGGCTGAAACCCGGCTTTTGGTAAAAATTTCACGTTACATTTGGGATGTCCTGGTTGGTGTTTTGCCTTTCGGCTAGACTAGACATTTGACATTAGGGGGTGTTCTAGAAGAAACGTGGTGGTATGTTATGTGGACCCGTCAGGCAAAGTATGATTCAGTTACATATACCGAGCTATGAGGCGAGTTCAGTGCAATTTTATTTTAATGGTCCTCTCGCCGGTTTGACTTGATAAAATCGGATATTGGCCTTTGTCTTTTATCTCGGTCTTTTTTCTTGCAGGAGAAAACATCGAGCGCTTGTCAGTGGTTTTATTAAACAATTATCGGTAGCTGACTCGCTCCCCCACGTTGTGGACCTGGCGATACGAATGTGAACGTTTTCGGTTGGCTTGCGCGTGGTCCGCTCGATCCGGTGATGGAGACTAGGTTAGGTATATGTGTGTCTACCGGAGTGTAATATGAAAAAAGGACAACAACAACGCCGGTTAGGAGATGCTCGTCTGCCGCTGCTCTCATGCCTTCATTACGAATATTGGAACCGCAATCGTAAACCCATCCCAATATTGAATTTCATCCTTGGCCATCTGGGGATTGTGAATAAACCCACCCTGTACGGCATTCAAACGTAGCTGTACGTAGGGACTTCATCCTAGACCCATCCGTCGACTGGGGGCTGCAATGATGATCTGCAGTCGTGTCGGCAGCCTCTCTTATCCTGTTGTCTTACATACACGTACACGTACATTGCACGTGTATCAACTTAGACGACTTATGTGTAGATGTATGTCCGGGCGTTCATGGCTTGACAATTACATAACGTACAAGGATAACACAAACCTGTGCCTGATAATACCCCTTACTAGTCCAGAGAAACTGGCGCCGTCCCCTATCATATTAGCGTGACACATATCCTTGAAATCGGAAAACCTAATCGCTCGCTATTTGATGCCAACCGGGCCACGGAAGCACGGGAGTTGCCACGGATAGCGAGTCTCGAATGAGGACATTTGTGGTGCATACTCGTAGTACCATAATAAACGCCGCGTGTACGTGTAGGTATGTGGTACAGAATATACACGTAACCTTGATGTCCCTTGGCAAATACGTCTGCTGCAGGCTCAGCATATGCCTACTTACTCAAATAGGTACTATATGCAAAGATAGACAGGGGAGCCAAGACAGTTAAGGCCAAATTGAGTAGTACGGATGGGTTGGTCAAATTTAAATGTCCGAATAATCAGCGGCCATTGACCAGTAGCCTGTCTGGGCGTGGAGGTCGCAAAGATCGGTGCACGTACTTAGGGCTGGAAATACCAAGAATAAAACCAGGAAATACTAGCTAGGAGAATACTTAAGACTTTTACCAGTCTCTGTAAGATTTAGCAACGTTCCAGCTCTCATTGACATACCACTGTCGCGCTACAGAAAAAGACGATTTGTCTTAAGCGCGTAGTAGTCGGCATGGCCAAGGAGAACCATGCGATGCAATTGTAATTTGACTGTGTCATTGTCAGTTCTAATATTATTTTGAGTAATAACGCAATCACACTAGGCCAGACTAAGAGATGAGCCCTGCAGCCCGGATCCAATTCGGTCATTCGTTTTGCTCTTCCCATTCATCTGATTCGCTGAAAAAAGGTGCAGAATAATTAACCGTGGGGAATCGCTGTACAGTGTGGGGACTCCAAGGAACGTTAACTAATGTCTGCTAATGCAGCATTTTCATTGCATTGTGTCTAAAGTAAGTACTTGTGTTTTGATGCAACAGTACGGAGTGTTATCAGAACTACCTGTAAGCGCCTATCCGCACAGTACACTTATACTTGTAAACGGTGATTGTTGAGAACTGAGGCGCTTGTAGGATGGAACCGGCTAGTTGCCCAGCTGCCAGCTCGGGAATGGGGTGGTTGACGATTCTCCAGTTGCTGAACGAGCGGGCCAAGCCGGCACATGAGGATCTACCGCATTGGGTCAGGCGACGCCCTGCTGTTTGACGGTGTTACATCATGGAAAGGAATTTTCCTGTGGGAAGGGGAGGCTGATCGCCTACTGCCACAACTACAAAGGTACTGCTGTAGCTGTTGGTAAGAATCTTAGCAATTTGATATTGGTGGTTTTCATATGATGGGTCTTTCTTGACTGGATACGCAGCTAAAAAAGAATGAATGACTGTAGTGTACTGTGATAGTCACGGCGGCGACGACGACCTAGGTTAGGAGGTAGGCTTGAACCGAACCGGATTCATGTGGCGAGTATTGGCTGAAGCCTGAAAAGCAGGCATATTAAAAAGTTGGGGTCCTCTTACATGCCGATGGGAATAATATCGACGGCCATTTTGATATGACAAAGGAGGGTGGCTTTCTGGAAGTATAGTAGAACAATTGCCGCAACCACGAGACTGGCCTGGCATATGCATGACTTCAAAACGCCATGCCACCGAGATGTTGTGGAGAAACGGGGTTACCGAACGAATGCTAGGCCCGGGCAGATCGGAACTATTTTACCGGGCTTCGACTTCGTGCTCTGTCGGTGAGCCCTACAAGAAACCTTCTAAGTCCTTGACAAACGGATTGTCCGATATCGTGACAGCCGCTTCGCTTGAGCGGTAACCGAATTGTAGACATGTCAGATGGGTGGTACGATGGTAAGAGCGGGAAACTAGATCGCATGACGTAGGATGACAGGCGTTGCTACCAACCATAACACAGTACCTAATACCTACCTCTAGTCTTGCCGATTGCGTTCCTCCCGTTCTTAGAGGCATTTTGGTATGCCAAACCGCTAGGTTGAAAGACTCTGGGGCTGCCTTGGCCAACTGGTCGTCGCTCGGTAGGATAGGTAATTTTAACAACGCCGATTTTAGTGCTGTAATAGGTAGACCAAGTTATATAAATATCAATGTCCTCTAGGGTGACGCCTACATATATCTTACGCAGGTTATGTGGGAACAAACTGGAGTATAATATACTCTGGTCTGGCGCTTTGAGACGATCAATAGGCTTTGAATGCCTGCTTATAAGCACCAAGCAGGTAAAGGACCCTTTGTAGATAGTTACAATATGGATAGTCCACAGGTAATGAAGCTGTGTCTAACCGGGATCCATAACGCAGCCATCCCTCAGTGCGGTACATAGTTCGTGTAGTGTAATATCAAGATTTCAACACTATCATTCCTGCAGGAATAACAGCGCACCTAAAAGAATTGAGCGGAATGCTCTCCTTGAGTCCTTGGGAGAGTGGAAAATGGCTCAGCATGCGGGGAGCGATAGTATAGGAGGTTTGCTGATGCGAGGGAAATCTTTCCTGTTGGTTAATTTGTGGTACACATGTGTCTACCTGTCCAGGCCATCTCAGCACAGCTTGGACCACGAGCTAAAGATGCTCTTCCTTATGTGCGTGTGGGTGTGAGGTGTTGAGGCCGTTGGACAGTTCAATGTCCTCTCTTCAAGGCAGCCCATTGGAAGCACCTGAATGGGCAGGTACAATGATGCACAGTGCGGAATATTACATACCGACTGAGGCTGTAGATACTAGACACTGACCTGCCCTGGCTAGCTGGGTAGAGGCCCCTCGCGACTCGCGTGAACCGCCCACTGTAGACTAGGCGATGGCCGGGGATAACGATATGTTTAGATAGCGGGTCGAGGGACTAACCTAGGAATGCAGGGCCCTTACCTCTATTATCGCATTGTTCAGGGCAAAATCTCAGAATATGCACTAACTAAAGATGCTGAACAGGCACACAATGGGGCAGCTGGGGATTGGCTGTTGCAGGAAACAGGGATAGCCCGTGCAGTCAATCAGTCAATGCCAGACAGTGGGCAAGAAAGCTGTGGGTTCCCCGGCTTTAGAGCGCTGTTGCTTGCAGTCTGCTTGCAGGAACAGAAAACAGGTCCCTGTCCTTGTTTTGGCAAGAAAATTCTGATCAAAACAACAGCACCCAGAAAACGAACCGGAAGCATCACAGTCTACCAGGACAAATGCGCATGCCAAATTGAGTCAATTGCAGAGGAAAATAAGAGTTGCAGCTGATATAATTGTCAATCCTATAGGGCCGAACAGAAAAATGAGTAAGTAAACGATTCGAGGCACTTTTTGTATTTGTTGCGGTCTGTCGTCATGTCAGTCAGTCTTCCAAACAAAAAAAGTTGTTGAATGAGTGATTTACCTGCAGGTTCTGACCAAAAGCTGTACATCAGATCAAAGTGGGCCCTGGCTGTTGGTGCAGCTGTTGTATATAGACAAGTTGATACAGTATGGCGCGGCTAGCTTTGAACTGTGTATGGGCTTTCCCGTCTCTTCTACATCTACCGGCCAATATTGCCTTGTGTATTGGTCGGTCGCCTGCTGCTGCAATACACCAAGCCTGCCTATTGGACATTCATCTACGAGTATGTGCAGGCGGCGACCTAGCCCGGGAGAGACAATAGAGATTGTGTTGTAAAAGCTTCATAGAATGCCAAAGTGAGCTTTACTGGCCATGTGAGTTGCGTAGATATGGTCAAATCATGCATACTAGAAATATAATTGACAGAAAGTACCGACTTCTGTAGGCACATCATAGAAACATGGGAAGTGTTAATACAAGATTTGAATGTTATAATTAGATTTCCGGTGTTAGTACTGTACTTACTTCACTTACAAAATATCCTTGATGCCTTCATTTCTCCATTGTACTTGTAGGTGATTTCCTATTGCCACTTATTGAAAGACCGACTCCTCTAGAATAAATAATACTACGATACTGACCTACAATGCCCCTTGACAATACTTGTAAGTCGTGGGTCGCAATGAAGGATGGGACTCAGTAGGAGGGTGAATGGCTCAGGTGGGTCCGCACTGTAGTCCGAGGTCGCGAGAACCGAGCAAGCTTGCCCTGGCACTAACCGGGATGCCTTTGCACCCGTTTTGGAGAAGAGCTTCTTCTGCGGATCCATCACCTCGCCTTTCGTCCTTGGGCTCTTGTCCTTTAAAGAACGAAGCTGCCCTTCGCAATTTGCGCTTTAATTTTCCTCTTTCCTTTCTTACCGCGTTGAGACTTGTTCACCACGACTTGTCAACAGTTTAATAGGTTCTCGACGCTGGTGCCTTCCAGACGTTATTTATCCCCCTCTCCCCTCCTTTATAATAATTTGTTGCGTCTTTATTCAATGTAAGTACCGTTTGGCCAATTTGCTTTTGGACACCACCTGCACTTGTGCTGCACATTCTTATTGCCGCAACGAAGAACACCAAAACAATATTCCGTCCCTATGCCCTATTAGCATTCCAGCAAGAAGCAACATCCTATTGTTATTGCGTCGCACTCTACAACACCTCTACATCATCATTGCTTCTCCAACAGTCCCTAATGGCAACGCGTCTCTAACCTGATATTTTAGCTTTGGACAGCGAGTAGATCTCGATTGTGATAAATATAACTCGCCAAAATGGCTGAGCCTAATTCTGCCGCCGCGCCGGCATTAAACACGAACATCGAGTCGGGTAACTTCGACGAGAAGACCGCCCATCACAACGAGCCACTTCCCCCCCATAAGCCGAAGATTGAAGACGATGAGGAGGAAGATGAGGATATCGACGCTCTGATTGAGGACCTCGAGTCCCAGGACGGTGGCGATGACGAGGAGGAGGAAGAAGAGACCGGTGCCATGGGCGCTGCCCGTGTTATCCCCGAGGAGATGCTCCAGACCGATACACGTCTGGGTCTGACGGAAGGTACGCTACTTGTCGACCTGCCTCGTGCTTGTACACGAGAGGCAGATTTCGTGGATGAAGGGTGCATATGTTAACTTGTCTTGTAGCTGAGGTCACAAACCGTCGCCGCAAGTACGGTCTTAATCAGATGAAGGAGGAGAAGGAGAACTTGATTCTTAAGTTCTTCGTATGACGACCTGCCCTAGAGGGTGAAGAGTAACATCACTAACAAGTATGCTAGGGCTTCTTCGTCGGTCCCATCCAGTTCGTCATGGAGGCAGCTGCTGTTCTCGCAGCTGGTCTTGAGGATTGGGTAGATTTCGGTGTCATTCTCGGTCTTTTGCTTCTCAACGCCGCCGTCGGTTTCATACAAGAATACCAGGCTGGTTCGATTGTCGACGAGCTCAAGAAGACTCTTGCTCTCAAGGCTGTCGTTCTCCGTGACGGTACTCTCAAGGAGATTGAGGCTCCCCAAGTTGTCCCTGGTGATATCCTCCAGATCGAAGAGGTATGAGTTCCGGACACCGACTTTGTGGATACGAGTTTCTGACACATATTACAGGGTACCATCATTCCTGCTGATGGTCGCATTGTGACCGAAGATGCTTTCCTCCAGGTTGATCAGTCGGCGCTCACTGGCGAGTCTCTTGCTGTTGACAAGCACAAGAGCGATCAGTGCTTTGCTTCCTCCGCCGTCAAGCGTGGTGAGGCCTTCATGGTCGTCACGGCTACTGGTGACAACACTTTCGTCGGTCGCGCTGCTGCTCTCGTCAGCCAGGCTTCCAGCGGCAGTGGTCATTTCACTGAGGTTCTTAACGGCATTGGTACGATTCTCCTGATTCTGGTCGTCTTCACTCTCTTGGTTGTCTGGGTTTCGTCCTTCTACCGTTCCAACCCCATTGTGGAGATTCTCGGTTTCACCCTCGCCATCACCATCGTCGGTGTCCCCGTCGGTCTGCCTGCTGTCGTCACTACCACCATGGCTGTCGGTGCTGCCTATCTCGCCAAGAAGAAGGCCATTGTCCAGAAGCTATCCGCCATTGAGTCCCTTGCCGGTGTCGAGATTCTCTGCTCCGACAAGACCGGTACCCTGACCAAGAACAAGCTGTCGCTGTCTGAGCCCTTTACCGTCGCTGGTGTCGAGCCCGATGATCTCATGCTTACTGCCTGCCTGGCTGCCTCGCGCAAGAAGAAGGGTATTGATGCCATTGACAAGGCTTTCCTGAAGGCTCTCAAGTACTATCCCCGGGCCAAGGGTGTTCTGTCCAAGTACACTGTCAAGGAGTTCTATCCTTTCGATCCCGTCTCCAAGAAGGTTACCGCCGTTGTCGAGTCGCCCCAGGGTGAAATCATCACTTGCGTCAAGGGTGCTCCTCTGTTCGTTCTGAAGACCGTTGCTGAGGACCACCCCGTCCCCGAGGATATCGACCAGGCCTACAAGAACAAGGTCGCTGAGTTTGCCACCCGTGGTTTCCGTTCTCTCGGTGTTGCCCGCAAGCGTGGCGAGGGTGCTTGGGAAATTCTCGGAATCATGCCCTGCTCTGATCCCCCCCGTCACGATACTGCCCGCACTATCAACGAAGCCAAGCGTATGGGTCTTTCTATTAAGATGCTTACTGGTGATGCCGTCGGTATTGCTCGTGAAACTTCTCGTCAACTCGGTCTCGGTACCAACGTCTACAACGCTGAGCGTCTTGGTCTTGGTGGCGGTGGTGATATGCCAGGCTCTGAGGTCTACGATTTCGTCGAGGCTGCTGATGGTTTCGCTGAGGTTTTCCCCCAGCACAAGTACAACGTCGTTGAGATCCTTCAGCAGCGTGGTTACCTGGTTGGTATGACTGGTGACGGTGTCAACGACGCCCCTTCGCTCAAGAAGGCCGATACTGGTATTGCTGTCGAGGGTGCTTCCGATGCTGCCCGTTCCGCTGCCGATATCGTCTTCTTGGCTCCCGGTCTTGGTGCTATTATTGATGCTCTCAAGACATCCCGCCAGATTTTCCACCGCATGTATGCCTACGTCGTCTATCGTATTGCCCTCTCGCTGCACTTGGAAATCTACCTTGGTCTCTGGATTGCCATCCTGAATCGTTCTCTTAACTTGGAACTGGTTGTCTTCATTGCCATCTTTGCCGATGTTGCCACCCTGGCCATTGCTTACGACAACGCGCCCTACTCGATGAGCCCTGTCAAATGGAACCTGCCTAAGCTCTGGGGTCTCTCCGTTATTCTCGGAGTTGTCCTCGCTGTCGGCACCTGGATCACAGTTACCACCCTCTACGTCAACGGTGAGGATGGAGGTATCGTGCAGAACAACGGAAATATGGATGAAGTTCTGTTCCTCGAAATCTCCCTCACTGAGAACTGGCTCATCTTCATCACGCGTGCCAATGGTCCTTTCTGGTCTTCTATTCCTTCGTGGCAACTCACTGGCGCCATCTTGGTAGTCGATATCCTTGCCACTCTTTTCTGTATCTTTGGTTGGTTCGAGGGCGGTGCTCTCACCCATATCGTTGCCGTCGTCCGTATCTGGATTTTCTCGTTTGGTGTCTTCTGCATCATGGGTGGTGTCTACTACTTCCTCCAAGACAGCACTGGTTTCGACAACCTGATGCACGGCAAGTCGCCCAAGGGCAACCAGAAGCAACGCTCCCTGGAAGACTTTGGTAAGTTTCCACGTCCACATACTCTACTTGTTTCCCCTTGATTAGTGACTAACGTTGTTCGCAGTCGTCTCGCTCCAGCGTGTGTCGACCCAGCACGAGAAGTCGTCGTAAACGGCGCGAGCATAATGAAGTTGGTGTGGCTATTATTACCCGTCAGGTCGCACTAGTCGTCCCCCTTGTCCGTTTGTGTTAGATACGCGCGCCTTGCCTTTCGGTTTATAGAGATAGAGATATCCGTCTGGCCTTGGGGGTCGATCGCTCTTTTACATTTCCATTTTTTTATCAACTGAAGGATGCGGCGGGCGGACTTCGGTCATATACCCTACCTTTACGTCTTTTAGACTTAATTCAATAAAGAAAGTAAAATAAACCTGGTGTCTTTTGTTCATGGGTGAAACTTGGTCAACTTTGAATGCAGGTACCGGTAGTCTAGTAGCGTGGATTCTGGGGGGTTTGACCACGTGACATCATATACGGTAATATCATAAACTTGCAACTAGAGCTCTGGAGGTTAATTATTAAAATTGTAGGAGTCTATCTAGGCCAGGCTGACCAGCTCATCCAGTTAACTGGCCCACTTGTCGAGGTTAGCAGCCTTTTTATGGATGGTTGAATATCTCACCTCCGAACTCATTACGTCCTCTACTTCCCTGAGTTCCGTCTGACGCGATTAGGTACGTTCTAGGATTACCTAGTGACACTATCTAGTCGTGCCTATACAAAAGGCACAACACACCGTCCGCCCCATTGCTGGTCTGACGGAATAAAAACTGGTTGCCGACATTTTGACTAAAAACGGGTTCCGCCAAGGAAGGGTAGGGGAACTGGATAAAATGGATATCCCGGGTTTTTATTACGGTGTGTATTGCTGTCACCTCCATAGGTTGATGCATTACGAGGCGGACTGGCTGACTGACACAACGCGGCATCCTCCTCGGAAACTCAGACGCGGAGAAGAAAAGATACTTCAAGATTGAGGCCAGCAGCACGGCACCCTCATCTGCGTCATGGGCGGCGAAAAATGTCAAGAAGCGGAAAGTCCAAGACGCCGCGGCTGAAGATGCCCAAAGGCGGACGCACCTGGCTTCTAGTCGGATTAGACGTGCCGGGGCGCTGCTCAACGAGCCCTTGTCCGGCGGCTTCTACGCTAGGGAATACGGAGGTGCGACGACAGACTTGCAGGCGAGATGGTTCGCGCAGGGTCTGGAATTTGCCGGATCACCGCCTCTGTTCGCTGAGGAATTCGCTGGTGCTGGTGCTGGCGCTGGCGCTGGCGCTGGCGCCGGTGCCGGGACGGTCTTGCCCGGTTGTATGTATGTGGGCGCGCAAGAGGATAAGCCTGGGCTGTGTACTGTTCACTCTTGTAGGTTTGTCCCTTCATTTCGTCGTCCCATGCGTCTGTCGTTGTTATGTGTTGATGCTGAAGCTGGAAATCGGGAGTTCTTCAGCACCTTATCTCGGAGCCGGCGTCCCTCTTACTCGTGGAGCTGGTCTGCACTCTACGTACATTGCTCGTAATAAGTTGAACCAGTACGTATTCTTGTCTCTTTTTCTTGTGTGCCGGTAGTTATTTATCCCAAAAAAAAAAACCCTTTTGTCACAATATCGATCGATGCGGTTTAACATTATTAGTATCGACCAGGGCATCCTGGAGAATAACTACAGATTACCATCGCCATTCTTCCCATACATCGAAGCGACGCCGCCCGTAGCACAGATGGTCACGGATATCAAGTATCACAAACAGAAGAATCTGATGCTATTCACCACGAGCAACAGACGTAGCGCTCTAGTCTCATACAGGATCACGCTTAACGGTGACGAGGACCCTCGGCGGCCTAGCTGGCTTCTCCCAACAGATATGAGGTGCATGTGACTTATCCTACCTCCCTCCGCCTTTCCCACCATCACCTTCCCACGTCACGTCGGCTTGACGGGAAAGAAAAAAAAAAAAAAAAAAGCCACCACCAAACTATTTTAAACCAGCTTACTAACAATCGAGCCCTCTTAGCCAGCGCCATCACCAGTTTCGGAGATCCCAACATGGAAGGCTACACCGTCGTCCCCGCGCCCCCGGCCTCACCACACATATGCGCAATAGGCACAAACAAAGGCATCAGCTTCCTAGACGGGACCCGCCCCCATCTCCTAACACCAAAGCAAGAATCCCTCCAAAGCGTCTTCGCCCTAGACTATCAGAAGAGCGGTAGCGGTAGCGGTAGCGGTAGCGGTAGCGGGAACATCTGGCGGTTCGGCGGCCGAGGCCGCACTCTCGTCAACGCCGATATCCGCGAGCCGGCCACGGAATGGACGTATCTCAATCTCCCGTGTGCTGGCATCACGCACATCAGATGTCTCGAGCACAGCGAACAACAAGTCCTCGTCGCCGGATTAGAGAATCATCTCGGTATCTACGACTTACGATTCGCGCGTCTGCGGCGCAGAGAGGAGGAGGAGGAGGATATTCGCGTAGATACATCTAACTACAGCTTCAGGTCCGGGTCCGGGTCCGGGTCCAGGGGCAAGGGAAAAGGAAAAGGAAAAGGAAAAGGAAAGGACCGATCCCAGCAGAGGAAGAAGAAAAACGCCGGCACGGAAGAACAGCCCATCATCCGCTTCGAGAAATACCGCAACCAAGCAGATATGCATATAGGCTTCGCATACGATTCCGAGACGGGCATCGTAGCCGCCGCTCATGATAATAATGATGGTTATGGCGATGATGACGATGACGGGACCTTGGGTCTTTACTCTGCGCGTACGGGCTCGCAGTTACGACTTTGTCGCGGGTTCGCTTCTACTTCTATTATACGCTGTGCGCAGTTTCAGACTTTCCCTGGCGATGTCTCGCCTTCGCTTTTTGTTGGTGCGGCGGCGCGTCGGGGACATGGCCATGTTACTGTTCTTTCTGTTAATGCTGGTGCGGTTGAGGAGGATGAAGTGGAGATATAGGGGAAAGGGGAAGGGAGGCTGTTGTATCGGAGTTGCGCGAGGATCGATGATAGACGGTGAGTTTCTGTCGGTCTGTCTCTAATGGTGTTGTACGCGGGGAAAATGCCTCGAGGATAATTCCTGGTAATTTTGGTGGCTACCTATCTATATCAGGAAAGGTGGGATAGGGGAAGCAGCACTCATGATTTATGGCTGTACGCTTCCCTACTTGTATACACAGATAGGTAGACTATAACAGGGCACGGCTCAAGACGAAACGAAATGTAACAATATCTTGGAAGTGATATATCTATCTGACCTAGTCTGTGACCCTGTGTCTCTTACGCGCCCCTTTCGAGGCATCTACTGTAATATACTCTTTTCGCTCCTTTGCAATCACGGAGTACACCCCCCCCTGCATTGATGCAAGGTAACCTCTACCTGCGGGTACTCTATGCTTTCCTCTCTCTCCCCAGAAATCTATACTGTAGGATTATATGGATGTATGAATGCATGAAATCAAGTCTATGCAATGCGCGCCATGTAAAGCAATTCATGATACGTATGTTTCGCCCCGTCAATCCAAAACGCCTTGTCCCATCACAGTTTCTCGCTTCCAAACTAACTAGTCCCTCACCAGCCCAGGATCCCCATTTGGGGGCGTAGGAACGTCACTCTTGAGATTATACGTACCCCTGAGTGAGGGAAACGCAACGTCGAAGGCGGGCCCAAGTGTCCAGTTCTCCGCTCTGCACATGTGGCGGCGGAAGACGGGGTTGATAATAATCTCGCCGTCTGGGCTCTCTAACAACGTGTCCGTGTCGTCGTAGGGCCAGTTAAGGGATAATGTTGTCGTGTAGGGAATGAAAAAGTTATCAAAGAGGTAATGTGTCGGGTTATATTCGTGCACGAGCTTCTCCCGCATGGCGGGGAAGGGGAGGTGGTCGATCCACACGGGGTGTGGGATGCTGAACTGTGCGGGCACCGGACGGGCAAAGGGCGGGGTGAGATCGTAGTTCTCCTCAGTCGGGCTGATTTGCCATCGCATGATCATGAACATGACATATAATACCGCGATTCTCTCCGGTAGCCGGGATATGGCGGGGAAAGTCGTCAGAATATCCGTAAAGACTTTGGACAATGGATGTGCGTAAATGCTGTTGGCGGGGTTGAGTAGCGAAGATATCGAGGGATACCTTGGGCCTACAATCTCTTGAGGTGGTACGCCCTCGGCCACACGTTGGCGACGCTCCTGTAGAAAGTCTAGGAGAACACCGTCAAGGGGACAGGTCGGTTCGGAATGTTTCACGAGATTATCGACACCCACAAAGTATGAAAGTGCCGGGTTCGACGGGTCGTGCGCGTACTGTACACGTTGTGGTAGGCCTTGCTCTTGTCGCCGATGTGCCTGCTGTGCCTGCTGTTGAGGTAAGACTGGAAGCCCGGCAGGGTTCATATTATTGTGCTGGTTAGTACGTATATGGGCTGACCAGTCGTGCTTCATGGGCAAGTGGTGATACTCGGGCGAGTCTTGCGCGCCGTTGATACCAGTCTGCATGCGGTGTATACGTTGCGAGGGGTCAAGAAGAAAGCTCAGTCTGTGCTGTTCACCCCCTCCCAGGTATGAATCTTGGGTGCGGCGGTCATGTCGCTGATTTGGTACCTTGTTCTGAGGGTCCATCTGATGGCTGGTTTGCTGAGGATACGAGTTCGAAGGTATTGATGACTGAGCAGACCAGGGCGATCCCGCATCCCGAACCGGCGAGGTGGCGCCCACGGTGGCCGGATTGCTGTGTGCCGGGTAAACTGAGGGCTGCCGAGGTGCTTGGGTTTCGGGTTGTCGCTGTTGGCTCGACTGTAGTTGCGTAGGACCAAATATTCGAACCGGAGAGGGTTCAACACTACCAGCTGCAAACGATCAGCTACGTACAGGCAGACATACAAAGGAGAGAAAATGAGAGTGGCGTAGTAGTAAAAGGCCGACTTACTCATTGGGTGGTTGGATATGATGGGTTGGAGCATGGCCACAATGGAGGCCATGCGATTCTTCAACTCTGCATTTTCAGCTTCGACGGCCTCTTTTTGGCGGACAACTTTCTGAAGTTCCTGGTATGGCTGTTGGGAAGTCAATTCGCGAATGCGATTCTCAAGACTTTCGATTTGATTCTTAGTCCGTTCACGTATAGCTCGTTGTGCTTCCCTATCTAGTTCGGTGTTAGACCCGGCTAGTTATTCGACTGTTGATGTCGCTCTCGTCACCCTGATCTTTCCTCTAGCCATCATCGCAACCACGCCAAACGAAAAAAACAAAACAACGCGCGCAAATGGCCTCCAATAAAAAGGTACCAAATTCGTAAGAACACAATGCTACCCAACGATACCGTACAAATTGAGATGGGTAGGAAGAGGATGGGGGAGACAAAGAGAAAGCAATCAATAGAACGTACCATTTGCTCGTTTCTTAGCCAACTGCTCGGGTGTCAGGTTGGCGACGCCTCTGGACCCAGGACCAGTGCGCCGCTTTTTATTGCGCTGATCTGGGGGTAAGCTGGAGCCATTGTCGCGAGAAGCCGGCTGGGAAGTAGTTGATTCTGGTGATGGGAGGTCGCCATCAAGCGACAAAGATGGACCGCGCTTATACACGTTCGGGCTCGCTGCAGCAGAAGCTGAAGCAACGGAAGACGGAGGGTTGGGGTGGGCCGGCAGCGATTCTGGCGACGGTTGGTATTCCGTCCCAGCCCCTATCCCGGATCCGGTCTCGTTCCCGGGTCCGGTTCTACCACTAGATCTAGGCCCGGTAGTGGAAGAAGTAGCGGCGGTAGTAGCCGTGGGCCCAGCCGGTTCAAGCCGAGGGAAGCCGGTCTCGGCGGTCCTGCTAGTGGGGTTGGAGACGGGTGCGTTGATACCAGATGATACTGCGGATGTGTGTGCGGGGGCAAGAATAGGAGCAGAAGCAACAGTAGATCTCTGGCCAGGTGCTACTGGGATCAGAGTGGGAGTATGGATATGAACGGGAATTGGGACACGGTCAATAGAACGCGGAATCGAACCGTCGACGGAGCTTGACGACGGCGTCGAAGGAAGCATAGTATTGCTTATAAACGCTGATTATATAAGGCGGGGGTGTGGAAACCCCGGGTTCCCCGATTCCTACATACCACTGTTATTATTACTTTCACTGTTGAAATATCGCGTTTTCCAGTATTCCGTCGCCAGTACGGTATGTAATGCAGGCAGGGCCTTTATCGTTTTGCAGGCCGGGGGGGGTACCGACATGGTTGTCGTAGACCGCAATCTGCCTCCCATGCCACCGGATGCCGGATGCCGGCTGCCGTGTGCCGCGTGTGCCTTAATGCAAACGAGAGACGCGTGTGGCACCATGTCTGGGGTTTGAAGACTGGGGGAAACTAGGGGTATAGTGAAAACGGGGGGGGGGGGGGGGGGGGGGCCGAACCTTTGGGAAACCCAACCGCGGGTTTTTTTTCGTTCCGGCGGTTGGGAAAAAAAAAAGGAGGGTTGAGGTGGTACCAAAAATAAAAGGGA